>JAVXUP010002437.1:0-132273 GCA_033070095.1 Escallonia herrerae | reverse complement strand
GAGCCGGCGACCGACAGTCCAAGCTAAGGTCAACGTCAAGGGTGCAGCGTCAAGAGTCCGATGTCAGGTGTCCGAATGTATCTCTCTCTAGAATTCCAGAGAGAATGAGTTTTAGAGAGAGAAAGTGAAAATGACAAATGAGAGAGTCCTCCTAAATGAAATCCAAGGTCCCCTATTTATAGGGAAAGTGTGCCGGTGTCATCAATGTGTCACCAGCTGACACGTGTCACCCCCGGGAGTGACACGTCACTAGGGGTCCACAAATACCGGTTCTCCGTTGGACTGCCAGTTCCCGAATTCGCACTGCCTTGCCCCACACAGCGTCTCTCTACCTGTCTGAGAAGACTGAAAACACCATGACGGCGTGATCAGAGTAAGCCCGTTGCCCCAGCCACCGGTCCAAGCCCTTACTGAATCCCACAGGCCTGGCAGCGGTGGGGAAGACCCGACGCCCAGCTGCCAGGTGGACTAGGCGGGATGCCCTTCCGAAGACCTGCTCCCATCTCGGAGTGACCCGGGGGTCATAGTCCTTAGGGGTGCCGACGCGAGCCCCCAGTGCCAGAGCACGTAGGCCAGTCACGCAGGCACCCTGGCGGAGATAGTGTCCCAGGAGTCGCCTATCCCGCTGCGAAGGGTCCTCGTGCCGGAGCACTACGAACGGAGCCCCCCGAAATGAAGACGGCGATGGCTTTATGGTAATGAGCCTATCCCGCTGCGAGGGGTCCTCGTGCCAGAGCACTACGAGCGGAGCCCCCCGGATAAAGACGGCGATGGCTTTGAGGTTGTGAGCCCATCTCGTGGCAGCGATGACTATAAGGTTGAGAGTCCATCCTGCTGCGAGGGCGATGGCTTTCAGGTTGTGAGCCCATCCCGTGGCGGCGATGACTATAAGGTTGAGAGTCCATCCCGCTGTGAGGGCCGGAGCCCCCCTGTGATTGTGACGGCGATGGCTTCAAGGTTGTGAGCCCATCCCGTGGCGGCGATGACTATAAGGTTGAGAGTCCATCCCGCTGCGAGGGCCGGAGCCCCCCGTGATGCTGCACACTCCGGAGATGGGTCGAAGCATGTTTCACGTCCATGGTGGGGGCGCATGGTGTGGTGAATAAGTGTGATGCCCGAAGGCCTGTATCATGATTGTGGCGCATGGGCACAGCGACGAACGTCGTGGAGACAATACTTGGTGCCGGAGTACATGTCATGAGAGTGGTGCGGCGACGAATGTCGTGAAGCAATACTTGGTGCCAGGGGCACATATCATGAAGTGGCGCACGGGCGCGGTGACGAACGTCGCGGAGCTATAGTTGGTGTCGAGGGCACGCATGATGAGAACAGCGCACGGGCGCTGCGACGAACATCGTGAAGCTATAGTTGGTGCCGGGGGCACATGTCATGGGAGTGGCGCACGGGCGCTGTGACGACTGTCGCGAGACCATACCTGGTGCCGGGGCACATGTCATAGAAGTGGCGCACGGGCCTGGTGAAGTGAGTGGCGCCGAGGGCACCGTAGAGTGACAGAGCCTGAGCGCACGGCTGTATCAGCAGTGCGGCGCAAGGGCACGACGGAGTGAGTGGGCGACGAGGGTCGCGGAGTGATGTCCGGGCTACGGGGGTCGCGGAGTGACGTTCGGGCAATGGGGGGTCGCGGAATGACGTCTGGGCGACGGGGTCGCGGGGTGATCTCGAGGACGCGGGCGACAAAGGTCTCGAAGACGGCGTGCGGGAGACGAGTCGCGAAGCCGGCACGCGGGCGACGGTCATTGCGGCGACGATATACGGGCGACAAAGGGCACCGTGCCATCGCAGTGATGAGTGAGCGTTAGAGACCGTTGTGCGCGAATGAGAAGCAAAAAAGGAGCGTCGGCGACTCCCCAGGACCAGGTGGCCGACCCCCCTTTTTCAGGGAGGTGGCCGACCCCTCCTTAAAGGAGGTGGCCGACCCCCAAGGAGGTGGCCGACCCCCCTTTCAGAGGGTGTGGCCGACCCCTCTTTAAGGAGGGTGGCCGACCCCCCTTTAAGGGAGGTGGCCGACCCCCTTAGGGGAAGGCATGCCGCGTTCTTGTAGATTTTCCAAGTGTTGGTGTCGTCGATGTCGTCGCATTGGCGATAGAATAAGTTTAGTAGCCCAGAAAGTCAACGAAAACAATGCACGTAACTTGCGCGTGCGTGTATGTTTTGACAGGTTTGACAGCGTTGAAAAATTGACCGTTGACTGGGTGACATGTCGACAGCGGTGAAAAGTTGACCGTTGAATAGGTGACATGTCATGCAAAAAATGGGACCTCTGGTGGGCCCTTGGGTGTGACCAGAATAGGTTGGCAACATAAGCCCCCTGCGTGGGGCGTGCGCGGAGGGGCAACCCGAGCGGGCGCCGCACGCATAAACAGGAGGGGGAACAAAGAGCGGAAGTAGGAAGGGAGCGCCACCTCTTCTGCTTTGTCTGTTCCTTTTTTTGTGGCCCACCCCTATATAAGGAGAGAGAGGGGAGGGGGGAGGGCTCACAACACCATTTGTGCCAAAGGAAAAGAGAGAGAGATAGAGAGAGAGATGGTGAGAGAAGGGATAGAAGGGGCCGGGGAGTCGGCTGGGTCAGGGGGTCGACGGGGAGTGGAGGTCGGCGATGCAGCACGGGGAAGGGGGTCAGCCAGTCGAGGGGAGTCGGTGGCGACGGACAAGGGAAAAGGGAAAGTGGGAGAAAGGACTGAGCAGGGGAGAGAAGGGGGGTCGGCCTCGCCAAGGGGGTCGGCCACGCAAGGGGGTCTGCCTCGCCGAGGGGGTCAACCACGCAAGGGGGTCGGCCACGCATAGGGGGTCGGCCACCCCGAGTGTTCGACAGGCCCAAGTCCCAACCCCGCAGCCCGAAGCGACGCCAGCGGCGAAGAAAGCGAGACAGAAGATGTGGGCAAAACCGCGAGGGGCTGCGGTGAGCACGTCACGACCACCGCGGGGTATGACGACCGCACCTGTGCCAGCGCCGCCAGTGGATGAGGCCACACCAGCATCGGGCGGCGAGGTGGGAGTGCCATTGATTTTTTACGACGGGGGGAAGAGGTCATACGATCCGGAGCCGGACAAGACCAACACATTGTTGGGGGTGAGGGGAGTAGTACCGTGTGTACCGGACCGGGAGCTGTGGAGGGAGTTGGCTATCCGGGTGGCAGACGGGGCGTTTACGACACCGTGGGGTGGTCCGTCGATGGGAGAGGAGCCACGGCTACCGTCACCGTATCTACGCGCGCCGAGTTGGGAGGAGGCGCCTGTGATGTCACCGAGGTATGTACCAGCATTGTTGATCGAGAGAGAGGACATACCTTGGTCGCCTGTGGTGTTCAAGGGCCATAGCTCGATGCCGATAGGGTGGGACTTTTGGTGCGAGCATATGGTGGAGACGCCGAGGAGGGCACAGGTGTTGCAGGCACTGGGGTTGCTGCCAGCGATCGACATTACGGCGAGGGGACTGGAGTTGTATAGGGACACACCAGGGATGGCCCGATTGCTGGCGAGATGGAGCACACAGTCGCATACGTTCGTGACCGAGTTCGGAGAGATCGGGCCGACGTTACTCGATGTGCTGATGTTGACGGGGCTGCCGATACACGGGGAGGTGGACGCACGGGTGTGCCGATTGAGTGGGGAGGAGCGACTGTTGCAGACACAGCTTCTAGACATCCTGGCTGAGACGAAGAAGCACCGGAAGGGGACGTACGGGGGTGGCTTCGCCAGTTCTACGGTACGCCGCAGGCGAGGACAGGCCAGAGGTTGGGCAGTGCCGCCCATTTCGTGATGGGGCCGTATTACGGCAATGATCGATACGAGTTGGTGGCATTCTTGGCTATGTTCCTGTCGAGGTAAGCTTTGGTACTGTCATGAGATTGTATTCGTGGATATGTGTTGTGTCATGCTTGCCCTGTAGAATGTCAAACTGATATATATATATATATATATATATATATATATATATATATATATATATATATATATATATATATATATATATATATATATGTTGTCTGTCGGTGCTTGCAGGTTTGTATTTGAGGGTACCCCTGAGGATGGTATTTCCCCGAGGGTATTTCCCTTGGCTATTCGGATGGCGCAG
Source organism: Escallonia herrerae (assembly GCA_033070095.1). Taxonomy (NCBI): domain Eukaryota; kingdom Viridiplantae; phylum Streptophyta; class Magnoliopsida; order Escalloniales; family Escalloniaceae; genus Escallonia; species Escallonia herrerae. The sequence continues at coordinate 128,177 of JAVXUP010002437.1, read as the reverse complement.
GGCAGGCGGGTCGGGCTGGCTTCGGTGTATTTGGGCACATTATATTCGCGGCTAGATCAGTTCGTAAACGACGTGAAGCGGTCACATGGGCGGTATCAGGTGGCGACGTACGTGGACTGGATGTTCCTGCAGAGGTATCTGTACGAGTGCTTTCGGATTACCGGCCAGACGGATACCCGCTCGCACATCCGTCACCGACGATGGGGACAGTGACTCGGCCAGGCAGATCACGGCAGGTGGCGTTGTGGTGCAGCGGTTCGCGGGCTTTTGCTTGGGCAGGCATCCGGAGGCCGGGGTGTCCGTTGGCGCAGATCCTAGACAGACGTGAGGCGTGCGAGCGACGGCCCTACATGAAGATGCATGCGTCATATGGTATACCGCCATGGCTGCACGTGCAGGAGGTGACGACAGACCTCAGCAGGAGAGGAGACTTAGTGCCGGGACAGCTGGCGCTATTGGTTGCGTATTTTCCCGGTTGGCTCCCGGTGTTGACAGATGATGGCGGGAAGCCCGCCGAGTGCTGTTACTACGTGGCGAGGTATAGCCCAGACCGTCTGTCGCTGGCGTTCGGGTATGACTTAGAGCCCCCATGCGGGTACGACAGCCCTTGGAGTGCGACGACAGCTTTTGGGTATACACGATATGACAGAGCCCGAGAGTGGCCGGTGCCGACGACAGAGTGGAGGCAACCAGGGACAGAGGTGGCAGGGGCAGTGACAGCGGACTATGCACATTGGTGGGAGCGGCTGCGAGGGAGCTGGGCGGGATGGTTGGCACAACCGTCAGGCACACGTCGGCAGGTTGACGTGTTTGCATGCGACCGAGCCTTGAGTCTGATATCGGCCACAGTCGCGAGGCAGTCGGGGATGCCGTCACTAGTGACCGGGAGCTCTGTTCGAGCTCGGAGAGAGAGGCGGAGGAGGATGCCGGTGAGCCGGGGGATGCTGCCCCAGAGGAGGACCGCGGGGAGGAGCCGATTGCGGAGGTGCGAGGGTGCCGGGGGCCGGCAAGGGTCCCCTATCGGCATTGCGAGTGGGGATGATGGAGACAGCGCGTCAGGCTAGTGCCGGTACATCAGCCCCACACATATCAGGGGCAAAGAGGCCGCGTGACGTATCAGAGGAGCCAGACTCCGAGGTTTGTTTCTGTCGCTTCTTTCGTATTATGAATATGGTTCGCATATTGATTATAGATTACGAACTGACAGCTGTTTTGCCAGGGGGATGAGGAAGAGGCGGTCGAGGAGGGCAGTGAAGCGGAGACCGATGCCGAGGCAGAGGTGGCTGTAGGAGCCGGGGCTGGCGGATCAGCTGATGATGAGGAGACTGAGGGAGTCGAGACGTCAGTGGCCGGGGTGACGAGGAGGGTAAGTCCATTGCCTGTTGCCGAGGAGACGGTGGAGGCCCTATACGGCGGAGCGGTGAGTGATACTGTGATGTTCGATGTTGGTGAGGACTGGTGGACAGGCATGGAGACCGAGGTTGTAGGAGGTGATGGTGGGAATACGGTGGTGCCCGAGCCTGTTGTCGCAGCCCTGGTTCATGAGCAGGAGGCACCAGTTCAGGCTGTGGTGGCGCGACGGCACGACGTATTATCAGGGTCTGCGGTTGAGGCTGGTGCTACTTTACTGGCGATGCATTCAGCCATTATTGGTGCGCAGACGGCTGGTGGAGTGCCAGAGATTCCTGCTGCGGGTGGCAGTGGCGCGGCAACCGCAGAGATGAGTAGAGGGTCGTCGACAGGTGGATATGGCGACTTGGGAGGGCCTCCAATTACCGGGAGACGGTGCGCCGGCTGGAGCTGGTGAAGGCAGCGTTCCCGCAGACGTTCGAGAGGGTGACGATAGAGAACCCAGTATTACGGATGTGGGTATCTGCGGGGTTTATGGAGTGGTTGCTGCCGTTTGCTAGCGTGCCACCGGCGGGTTGGACTGCAGAGTTCGTTGCTCGGTCGCTTTCGGAGTTTGCGCCGTTCACATCACTGGGCATGCAGCTGGACTGGCTGGCAGATTTCTTCAGGTCGAGGAATGGCAGCCGCGAGATGGATGAGAGGCGTGCGGTCGTGGACATGCAGGAGATGTTGCTGGAGCGGCGCCGTACAGGGTTGGAGGCAGAGCGGTCAGAGATTGGCCGGGATTGACATGCAGGTAGCAGATATAGAGAGACAGCTTGTTGACTTGCAGAGGCAGCTGGCCGATCTACAGAGGCGGCGGGGTGAGGTGGATGGTCGAGAGTCAGAGCGGTTGAGGCGGCAGGCCGAGTTTGATACTGTATGGTCAGAGCTGCAGGCGGAGCGACAGGCAGTTCAGGCATTCAGCTCCCATCCAGTTGCGTCATTGTTTTCTAGGCTTCCATAGTTTATATTTTACTTTTGCTGTAGTTATAGCGCCCGATGATGGCGAGTAAACGTTTGATGTAAATGTATGTCTACTTGATGATATGAGTAGCGCAGTTATGTTATCCAAGCTTGATCTTGGCTGTTGCATATTGTGCTTGATTGCCTTCGCCGTGTTTGAACGTCTTGCGTCTGGTGGTTGCCTATGACTGTTGGTTGCTTGTGAATGTTCCCCCTTCCCTGCCCGTAGAAAGCGACTTAGGAAGTGTAGGTTGAAAATAAGTGTTGGCTAAACGGAAGCCGAGGTAACAGAATGACTTTGTATTAATAAGACGTGAGGCAGACTGCCATTACATGAGTAGCGTATAATCTTGTAAAGATCAACAAAAATTACAAGTCTGTAATGACGCATATACAAAAATGCTATGAGAGCGAGTACTATGATGTGGGCGGATAGGGCCGTGGGAACGTTGCCGCGACTAATTATGCATAATACTTCTTCAAGTAGCGGCCGTTGACAGGGGCCGTGATCTGACCGTCGTCGGGGTTGAGCAAGAGGTATGAGCCATTAGTGCGGGCTTCGTGCACCGTAAAAGGGCCTTCCCAGTTTGGCGTGAATTTGGGAGCCGACATGTTGGCTCGTACATGTTTGGCGGCTTGAAGAACAAGGTCGCCTTCGAGAAAGGAGCGTGACTTGACGGTCTTCCCATACGCTTTCGTGAGCTGCTCATGATATTTCTTCATGCGTCGCAGGGCTGTGGCTCGTCGTTCGTCGAGGCCGTCAAGTGTCGCCAGTCTGATTGTTTCATCTCCGAGACCGCTGTTTAGAGAAAGTCAGGCCGACGGCACTGCGATCTCGGCCGGTATCACGCACTCGTCCCCGTAAACGAGAGAGAAGGGCGTGGCCTTCGTTGCTGTGTGCTGGGACGTTCTGTAGGCCCAAAGTGCCAGATTTAGTTGTTCGGACCATGACCCGTTGGTGCTATGAACCATTCGTGATAATACGCGGAGCAGAGTCTTGTTGGAAGCTTCAGCTTGACCATTACCCTGCGGGTAATAGGGAGTTGATGTGGTATGGTTGATGTTGTATCCTTCCATGAGAGCTCGAACCTCTCGATTAATGAACGGCGTGCCATTGTCGGATGTGATACATCGTGGGATGCTGAAGCGACAGATGACGTCACGTAAGAAGTTGGAAACGGCGCCTCCTGTGGCTCTTCGCAGAGGTATGGCTTCAACCCATTTCGTAAAGCGTTCAGTAGCAACCATAATCCATGAGTGACATCTGGATGGCGGGTGGATGGGACTGATAAGGTCGAGGGCCCAAGAGTGAAATGGCCACGGGGCTAAGATCATGCGCAGGTCGGATGCTGGTGTGTGCATTCTGTCGGCGTGCCGCTAGCAAGGTTGGCAGTGTCGGACATGAGAGATGGAGTCAGATCCCATAGTCGGCCAATAATACCCCAACCTCAGCAATTCTGCATACAGCTTCTGGGAGCCTTGATGCTCACCGCAATCACCGTTGTGTACTTCGTTAATCACTTTGACTACTTGTGCACCCTGCAAGCATCGCAGGGTGCGTCGAAAAACCCTTGCGAAACAACTCGCCTTCTGTCACGAAATACTTGATGGACTTGCGCTTGATAGATCGTGCCGAGCTACGGCCAGGTGGTAGAACCTCGTGGGACAAGTACTGGATGAAAGGCTGGCGCCAGTCACCGTCGACGTCAATGACAAGAGCTTCTACATTGTCAGGCGCATACAAGCACTCGGAACAGTCCCTTTGTACGTGTGAGGCATCCTTGGCCATGGATGGCCAATAGAGGCCCATACGCTGGAGGCAACGGTATAGAGGGGGACCGTCGAGGCCACAACACTTTCGATGGCCAAGCTGTAATTTATGTTTTGCTTCTTCCGGTGCCAAACATCTGGCTAAAGTGCCTCCGGGACATCGCCTATACAAGACATCTCCCATCATCAAAAAGTCCGTAAGGGTAGAGGCGTGAGCAAGAGATGGCGCTTTAAGTTGGTCGATAATCGACTGCCTCCAATCCTCTGCAGTAATGTCCTTCAGGACTAGGTTCAATGTTGTACATGGTTCCAATCTCTTGATGATGGTTAGCATTCGCTGCTCACCATCAACCTCCATCTTCGACGAGATCGTGGCCAAGCCGTCCGCATGTCTATTGTGGCACCTGTGGTGATATTCATATTGGACATAGCCAAGTCTTCCTTCTAAGTGTTGTACCAAGGCTCGATAAGGTGCCAAGGTTGGCTCCTTAACTGCGAATTCTCCATCAGCCTGCTTCATGATCAACTTAGATTCTCCCTTCACACATAAGGCTCTAGCCCCCATACTGATGGCAAGCATGAGACCAATGACAAGTGCCTCATACTCGGCTTCATTGTTGGAGACCGGGAAGGCAAGCTTGAAGGAGAGGAAGGTGGTGATGAGGTCTGGGCTTCGGAGGACTATGCCAGCACCTCCCTATCGAAGGGGCCCTTCGGCATCCTTGCTGGTGGCCGAGCCGTCAAACTCGAGTGTCCACTGGTTGTCTATGTCAGTGATCAGGGCGGTCTCCTTGCCCGGTAATTGAACCAAGGTTGGCTCGTAGTGTTGACGTGGAAAGAAGGCCAAGAAATCTGCAATGGCTTGACTCTGCAGGGTAGGAGGATTTTTGATAGATAGACCAAACTCAGCCAAGAGCAACAGCCAATGGTCGAGGCGGCCAGACAAGGCAAGGCGTGTAAGCATGTACCGGAGTGGATCAGCCTTGGTGAAGAGTGTGATCTGGTGCGCCAAAAGGTAGTGTCTGAATTTCTGCGAAGCATACACCAAGGCCAGACAGTGTTTATCGAGCTCGGAGTAGTTGGCTTCGGGTTCCCTGATTATTCTGCTGAGGTAGTAAACATGACGCTCCACGCCTTCTACCTCTTGGGCTAGCAAAGCTCCAATGGATCTAGGTGTGGAGGTCAAGTAGAGTAGGAGCGGTATGCCTCGCTGTGGTACGACCACGGTTTGCAGTGACATGAGGACCGCCTTAATTTGTTCAAATGCTTGCTGTTGGGGCGCACCCCAACTCCATGGTGCGCTTTTGCGCGTCAAGTGCTGATATGGCGTGGTAAGCTCCGCCAATGCGGGTATGAAGCGTCGGAGGTAAGAGACCTTGCCGAGGAAGCTCTTTAGTTGCTTTGTGTTCTTGGGTGGTGGCATTTCTTGAATGGAGGCAGCTTTGGAAGGGTCAACGTCGATGCCCTGTCGACTGACCAAGAAGCCGAGGAAGTTGCCGGAGGAGACGCCGAAGGCACACTTTAATGGATTCATCCGCATGTTATATTGGCGGCAACGATCAAAGACTGCTTGAAGGTCAGTGAGGTGATCACTTTCCTTCTTGGATTTAATAATAAGATCTTCGACATAGTCTTCCACAGTGCGGTGTATCATGTCATGGAAGATTGCTGTCATTGCCCTTTGATATGTAGCACCCGCATTCTTGAGACCGAGAGGCATAACTTTCCAACAAAAGTTACCCATAGGAGTGCGGAAGGCTGTCTTGGCACTGTCGTCGGGGTTCATGCGAATTTAATTATAACCTGCAAACCCATCCATGAAAGATAAGGTTTCATATCTGGTGGCGGCCTCCGTAAGCATGTCGATATTGGGTAACAGAAACTCGTCTTTGGGGCACGCCTTGTTCAAGTCCCGAAAGTCAATGCAAACGCGGACTTGGCCATTCTTCTTTTGTACAGGGACGACATTGGCCAGCCAAATGGGGTGAGTGATAGGTTCGATGAAGCCTGCCTGCAGAAGACATTCAATCTCTTGTTTGATCTTCAACTCGAGTTTGGGGCGAAATGTCCGTGGGTGTTGTCGTACAGGGATGGATCCGGTGGCGATGTTGAGATAGTGTGTGACTAAGGCAGGATCCAGTCCGGGCATCTCATTGTAACTCCATGCCAAGACATCGCGATATTCGCATAGGAGGGAAACTACTTCCTTCCTTCGGCCGGGGGCGAGTTTTGTGCCGATGTAAGTGTGCCGCGGTTCTTTGCCCGGGTCAGCCAAGTTGATTTCTTCAAGATCTTCGGCCTGTGGTCGAGGACCGTCTTCATAGCAAGGTGGTGCCGCACCGGGAGTGAGGTCAGGGTCTGGCGGGCAATGCTCGGCAGTGCAGCACCACTCAGTTTCCACAAGCGGGTCTGGATCGAGGGGGTCGGATGAGGGACCATCTGGAGCCCCCGCGCGCCATCATAACTGGTAAATCACTTTACCGTCCCTGACGACGCGTTGGAAGGTTGGCTCGGGCTTGTGCTTTTTAGATTTGGGGAATGCAGGAGGAGAGTTGATCGCGGCAGCAGGAGGGGGCGCCGAGGTTGATCCCTTGTTCTTGTTGCTTTTCTTGGTCTTGGATTTGGGAGGCTTGTTCCCGTACAACTCATCCCAAGTTGGCAACTTGGTGGAGTGTATATGAGTAGCATTCTCACCATCTTCGGCAAAGTCAGTGAAGAAGGAGGCCTCGGCGAAGTAAGATTCTGCACATTCGAAGGGGGCCTTGGTTGTAGGGATTGTCATTGCTACCTCATGCCCTACAGGACCGGCCACCAGTTTTACACACTGGTGGTATGTTGAGGTAATGGCCTTGTTAACATGGATCCATGGTCGCCCGAGCAGAAAGTGGAAGGCAGACTCGCTGTCTATTACGTGAAAAGTAGTGTCACGACGGACAGTTCCGACCATGAGGTCGACAGTGATGTGGTCAAGGGTTGACTGGGGACCCTGTCCAAAGCCAGTGATTTTGACGGGGTCGCGGATGATCTTTCTTGGGGGAATGCCGGCCTGTTGCAAGGTGATGAGAGGTATGATGTTGATCGAGGCGCCACAGTCAACCAAGGCACGACGGAAGCCTATGCCATTAACAGAACATTCTAAAAACAGGGGCCGATTGTGATGCTCGACCGATGGTGAGTCTTCGTCTGAGAAGACTAAGGCCGTGGAAGGGATGTGACGCAATTTAGCCTGAGCGGCAAAGCATTCGGGCCCGAGGCCAGTGGTGACCTCGATTAAGCAATTGGAAAGGTAAGACCGAGCGACAGGTGAAAACCCCATTTCATCAAAAAAACTTTTGATCTTTGACACCTGCCCAAAGAAAGCATCGGCTGATTAGCTGGAGGAGGCATGGCCGTTGGTACGGGCTCTGCTGGGACTTCAGGGATTGCAGGCTCGACGTGGTCAGTGACAGCCGTAAGGACCTGATGCTCCCTATTGTTGTTGCGATGCGGGGGGTAGGGATCCTTGCGTACATCGTTGTTCTTTCGTAGCTGTAGGTCACCTGACGCGACCTTCCTTGCAAAGATAGTTCGCAGCGCATTGCAGTTTTTGAGAATGGCCAAGGGCTCGATGGAAGGAACAGTAGTTGGCTCGAGTTTTTTCTTCGTCCGTGACATTGGTCCGCATTGGTGGCAGTTGGAAATTCTTGTCATGTGCCACCCATTTTGCCAAAAGTTCCTTCACTGTATTCAGATCACATGGATAGTCGGGTGCAGGCCCCTGTTGCCTCCGCTTGTTAGAGCCTCTGTCCCCATCTGGAAATTGACGCTTGAAGCTTGCGTAGTTGTTGCTGTTATTGTTGGTGTTGTTGTTGCTACGCCGAGTGATGGGTGTGTCTGTCGAGGCCAATAGTGTATTTTGGGGTCGAGGCTTCCATGATTTCACAAGACCAACCGTCTCGTAAGTTCGTCAGGCTGTTTCTTTAAGGTGTCCCCATGACCTCAACTGTAGATTCTTGATGTGCACTCGGTAGATGTCAATCATATTTTTTATGCATATGGGAACTAACGTTTCGTCTTTGCTGAAATATGTGCACTCAAGGCATTTGAGATGGAAACGATGCACGTATGTATTCAAGTCTTCTCCTTGATTCTGGCGAAGGCCAGCAATATCAACAACAGTCACGCGTTCGGTCTCGTAATGGAACTTGTCTAAAAATAGCTGGACCATGTCGTTCCAGGTGTGGACGGTCCCTGCGGGGATCTGGTGATACCAAGTGTAAGCCAAGCCTGTAAGGGATTTGTGGAATTCTCTCAACTTTAAGCCGTCTCCTGTACCATACTGCTCTAAGGAGCCTGCGAACCTTGTTAAGTGCTCACGGGCATTGCCCTCACGTCCGTTGAAGAGCACAAAGTTTGGTTGCCTGTACTTGAGGGCGTAGGGTGTGATGGCGATATTATTGGCGTACGGGGCGTGTCCGGTCAATCGTGTTGAAGAGTCTGGTTCTGAATTCCTTGACAGGCGATGGACAAGAGCTTCCAGGTCTGACTGAGTGACATAGTTGGAGGATGGTGCTTCATTGCCGGTCAAGGGGTGATGATTGCCTGGTGTATCACGAGCCCCCGAGCCCCCAGACGGTGCGGCTTGATGAATGGGAACATGGGAGGGTTGTTATAGTACAGGGGCGGCAAGGGCAGCTGCGCAGAGGCATGTGTGGGTTGGCGAGACATGCCCATCGCTTGGCCGGCAATCTACTGCTGCTCAGGTGGATAAGGATTAGGTTCCATCTCGATAGAGTCATGAGTTTCAGATGAACCTTGTATTGGCATGGGCTGGTGGACAGTGACAGGGTGAATCTGTTGCAGTACGGGTCCAAGGTCTGCCTGAGGTCTTCGTGATGGCCTAGCAGGACGCAGCACATCAGCCGCCGGAGGCAAAGATGTCGCAAGTCCTACCGCCAAAGGTCTAGATGATTGTGGCGGCGGTGGTTGCGGCACTGGGGCCTGAGCGGTGTCAAGAGCCAACTCAGGTCCGTGGTGTTGGACATGTGCAAGGGTTTGTTGGGGGACCATCGCCTGCATGGATTTTTGCATTTCCATGATGACTGTCATAAGAGTAGCTTGCGAGTTCTGAAGGTTGGCTATAGCGGGAGTGAACTGTTGGATGGCTGCATTGACTGCAACTTGTATGTCAGGTGCGACGGTTAGCGGCTGGTCTTGGGGGCGCATGGCATTAGTCCCTTCTTGTTCACCGAGTTGATGCTCCTCCTGCACGGTGCGGACGAGACCTTGGCTGGTAGCCCTCTAACTCTTCGTCGTGGAGGCATGGTGCCTAAGTGTAGCGTACAGGCAGACTGCAATACGATGCTCACTTCCCCAGCGGAGTCACCAAAATGATGCCAGGGAAAGTGGGTTCGTGCCTACGTGGAGGTGCCACAAAGGCTGCAGTCCGAGTCAGCTTCCAAGTGTGCAAAATGAGAGACAACAAGGACGAAGTAAGGGCTGAGGGCAAGGCTCCCCAGACAAACCGCGAGGGATGGCAGTGCTGCGCAGGCAAGGCGAAGGCAAAGTGTCGGCGACCGACAGTCCAAGCTAAGGTCAACGTCAAGGGTGCAGCGTCAAGAGTCCGATGTCAGGTGTCCGAATGTATCTCTCTCTAGAAGTCCAGAGAGAATGAGTTTTAGAGAGAGAAAATGAAAATGACAAATGAGAGCGAGTCCTCCTCTATGAAATCCAAGGTCCTCTATTTATAAGGAAAAGTGTGCCGGTGTCATCAATGTGTCACCAGCTGACACGTGTCACCCCGGAAGTGACACGTGTCACCCCGGGAGTGACACGTCACTAAGGGGTCCACAAATACCGGTTCTCCGTTGGACTGCCAGTTCTCGAATTCGCACTGCCTTGCCCTACACAGCGTCTCTCTACCTGTCTAAGAAGACTGAAAACACCATGACGGCGTGATCAGAGTAAGCCCGTTGCCCCAGCCACTGGTCCAAGCCCTTACTGAATCCCACTGGCCTGGCAGCGGTGGGGAAGACCCGACGCCCAGCTGCCAGGTGGACTAGGCAGGATGCCCTTCTGAAGACCTGCTCCCATCTTGGAGTGACCCGGGGGTCATAGTCCTTAGGGGTGCCGACGCGAGCCCCCAGTGCCAGAGCACGTAGGCCAGTCACGCAGGCACGCTGGTGGAGATAGTGTCCCGGAGGAGTCGCCTATCCCGCTGCGAAGGGTCCTCGTGCCAAAGCACTACGAACGAAGCCCCCCGAAATGAAGATGGTGATAGCTTTATGGTAATGAGCCTATCCCGCTGCGAGGGGTCCTCGTGCCAGAGCACTACGAGCGGAGCCCCCCGGAATGAAGACGGCGATGGCTTTAAGGTTGTGAGCCCATCCCGTGGCGGCGATGACTATAAGGTTGAGAGTCCATCCCACTGTGAGGGCCAGAGCCCCCCTGTGATTGTGACATCGATGGCTTTCAGGTTGTGAGCCCATCCCGTGGGGGCGATGACTATGAGGTTGAGAGTCCATCCCGCTGCGAGGGCCGGAGCCCCCCTGTGATTGTGACGACGATGGCTTTCAGGTTGTGAGCCCATCTCGTGGTGGCGATGACTATAAGGTTAAAAGTCCATCCCGCTGCGAGGGCCGGAGCCCCCCTGTGATTGTGACGGCGATGGCTTTCATGAGAGTGGTGCAGCGACGAATGTCGCGAAGCAATACTTGGTGCCGGGGGCACATATCATGAAGATGGCGCATGGGCGCGGCGACGAACGTCGCGGAGCTATAGTTGGTGTCGAGGGCACGCATGATGAGAACGGCGCACGGGCACTGCGACGAACGTCGCGAAGCTATAGTTGGTGCCGGGTGCAGATGTCATGGGAGTGGCGCACGGGCGCTGCGACGACTGTCGCGAGACCATACCTGGTGCCGGGGCACATGTCATGGTAGTGGCGCACGAGCCCGGTGAAGTGAGTGGCGCCGAGGGCACCGTAGAGTGACAGAGAGCCTGGGGGCACGGCTGTATCAGCGGTGCGGCGCAAGGGTGCGGCAGAGTGAGTGGGCGACGAGGGTCGAGGAGTGATGTTCGGGCGACGGGGGTCGCGGAATGACGTCAGGGCGACGGGGGTTACGGAATGACGTCCAGGCGACGGGGGTCGTGGGGTGATCTCGAGGACGTGGGCGGCAAAGGTCGCGAAGACGGCTTGCGGGAGATGGGTTGAGAAGCCGGCACGTGGGCGACGGTCATTGCAACGACGATATACGGGCAACAAAGGGCACCGTGCCATAGCAGTGATGAGTGAGCGTTAGAGACCGTTGTGCGCGAATGAGAAGCAAAAAAGGAGCGTCAGCGACTCCCCGGGACCAGGGTGGCCGACCCCCCGTTTTTCAGGGAGGGGGCCGACCTCTCCTTAAAGGAGGTGGCCGACCCCTTCTTTAAGGAGGTGGCCGACCCCCCTTTCAGAGGGTGTGGCCGACCCCTCTTTAAGGAGGGTGGCCAACCCCCCTTTAAGGGAGGTGGTCGACCCCCTTAGGGGAAGGCATGCCGCGTTCTTGTAGATTTTCCAAGTGTTGGTGTCGTCGATGTCGTCGCATTGGCCATCGAATAAGTTTAGTAGCCCAGAAAGTCAACAAAAACAATGCACGTAACTTGCGCGTGCGTGTATGTTTTGACTGGTTTGACAGTGTTGAAAAATCGACCGTTGACTGGGTGACATGTCGACAGCGGTGAAAAGTTGACCGTTGCGGCGCGACATGTCATGTGAAAAATGGGACCTCTGGCGGGCCCTTGGGCGTGATCAGAATAGGTTGGCAACACACGTGTGACGAGATACGGAGTGTTCGAGTTCTTGGTCCTGCCGTTCGGCTTGACCAATGCCCCAGCCACATTTTGCACACTCATGAACAAGATATTCCATCCCTACCTTGATCGGTTCATGGTGGTATATCTCGACGACATCATGGTATATCTCGACGACATCGTGGTGTATAGCAACACCTTGGAAGAGCACGTAGAGCATCTCAAGATGGTGTTCAAGGTGTTGCAAGAGAATGAGCTCTATGTTAAGTAGGAGAAATGTTCGTTCGCCAAGGAAGAGGTGCACTTCCTTAGTCAAATCATCAAGGGTGGGACGCTTCGAATGGACGAAGAAAAGGTGAAGGCAATCAAGGAGTGGGAGACGCCCACGAAGGTCTCCGAGCTACGGTCATTCCTTGGCCTAGCTAACTATTATTGGAGGCTTATCAAGGGCTACTCAGCCAAGGAAGCCCTATTGATGGACCTACTCAAGAAGGGAAAAACATGGGAGTGGTCCAAGAGGTGTCAAACTGCCTTCGAGGGGTTGAAGGAGGCAGTGACTGAAGAGTCCGTCCTAGCTCTTCCCGATCACACGAAGATATTCGAGGTACAAACGGATTCGTCCGACTTCGCTATTAGAGGTGTGATGACGCAAGAAGGGCACATCCAATAGCATTTGAGATCTGCAAGCTAAATGACACTGAACGGAAGTACACGGTGCAAGAGAAGGAGATGACCGCGGTGGTTCATTGCCTACGCACTTGGAAGTACTACCTATTGGGGAGTCGGTTCTTGATCAAGACCGATAACATAACTACTAGCTACTTCCAATATCAAAGGAAGTTGAGTTTGAAGCAAGCTAGATGGCAAGACTTCTTGGCCGAGTTCGACTATGTGATGGAGTACAAGTCGGGCAAGGCCAACTTGGTAGCGGATGCCTTAAGTCTGAAGGCGGAATTGATGGCTATGTCAAAGGCGAAGGGAGATATCCTAGAGGAAATCAAAGAGGGAATGTAGCATGATCCCTTAGCCAAGGACCTACTCAAGCTTGCAGAGAGTGGGCAAACTCAACGGTTTTAGAAGGAGGACGGCCAACTCTACAGAAAAGGGCGACGGGTATATGTTCCTAAGTGGAACAACTTAAGGAGGACGATCATCTGAGAGTGTCACAACACTCCATGGGCAGGCCATCCGGGGCAACAACGGACATACGCCTTGGTAGAGGTGTCGTATTATTGGCCCCAAATGAAGGACGAAGTAGAGGCCTATGTGAGGACTTGTCTTGTGTGCCAACAAGACAAGGTGGGGAACCAACTACCGGTGGGTCTACTCGAGCAGTTGCCGATCCCCGCACATCCGTGGGAGAGCGTAAGCTTGGACTTCATCACATGCTTGTCAAGATCGAAGGGATGCGGCTCGATTATGATGGTTGTTGACCGGTTCTCCAAGTATGTGACATTCGTAGCATCCCCAGCCGACTGCACAGCGGAGGAAGCAGCCCAGTTATTCTTAAAGCACGTAGTGAAGTATTGGGGGGCTATCGAAGATCATAGTGAGTGACCGAGATCCAAGGTTCACGGGCAAGTTATGGACGGAGTTGTTCAAACTCCTTGGCTCGGAGCTACACTTTTTGACCAGCTTTCACCCCCAGACCGATGGATAGAAGCGGGTGAACGTTCTACTCGAGTGTTATCTACGTCACTTTGTTAGTGCCAACCAGACGGATTGGGCAAGACTTTTGGATGTGATGCAGTTTTTGTACAACTTGATGAAGAGCCAGGCCACGAACCAAAGTCCTTTCGAGATTGCCATAGCGCAACAGTCACTCATTCCCCTCACATTAGCGGGCAACTATAAGGGGAGAAGTCCTTTGGCAATGCAAGGGGCTAGATCGTGGAATGAGCAAGCGAATGTGGCACGCTTTTACCTCGACAAGGCCGGGCGCAAGATGAAGAAGTGGGCAGACAAGAGATGGCAGCCGAAAGAGTATAACCTTGGGGACATGGTGATGGTAAAGCTGCTTCCACAATAGTTTAAGTCCCTAAGGAAAGTACATAAAGGGCTAATTCGAAGGTATGAAGGACCCTTTACCATCGTAGCAATAGTTGGGAAAGTATCCTATCGGTTGGAGTTACTGCCAAGGTTGAAGATTCACCCGGTCTTTCATGTCAGTTCACTAAAACCTCATTATGACGACAAGGAAGACCCAAGCCATGGAGAGAGTCACAGGGCACCAACAGCCGTTGTGAAGTCCTATGACAAAAAGGCCGAGTACGTGCTTAGTGACAGGCTTGAACGAAGACAAGGAGTTCCACCAACGCGACACTACTTGATGAAATGGAAGAGATTGCCGAAGAGATAAGCAACATGGGAACGAGCGGACGATCTTTGGCAGTTCCAAGACGTTGTTAACCGATACCACGAGGAGCTTGCGACGAAGGCGTCACGAGATTAGGTGGGGGAGAATATCCCGCACTGTTTGATATGGAGGCTAACTTTAGAAGTAACGCCACACAGGCGCCTAATGGACGCTTACGAGGCGATGAATGAGCAAGGTCTCCAGAATATTTTATACTCTTCTTGTACATAAGAGATAGTTCTAGAGAGAGTTCTAGAATGATAGAGAACCTTGAAAATTATCTAGAGAATTCCAAGATATAATACAATCCGTAGGATAAAATATATCTCCACTATCCATTGAGAAGGTGGACTAGTATAAATAGCCGAAGCCTCACTTGGCAAGGCACTCAAGCAATCTTGTACACAAGCATTCTCCAAGCAATGCAAGTATACATTCTCCCAAACTCTCGTGTGTCCTTCTTTGTGTATTCGCTTCTAGCATTGCCTAGCCCGAGTGAAAGGGGACTTAGCACGAGCAAGGGGCTTGATAAGTGCCGCACGGTTTGACGTAGCGAGAAGTTTTTTTCTTCCATCATTTTTTCTCATATGGCGAATTTGTCTTTGAGGGGTTTTGCAGCCAAGTTTTGATAGGAGGGCTTGGTTGTGTTCATTCATACTTCTAATCCTCATCCAAATTGCAGAGCTAACATTGGCTCAATTCACCAGATGTACTTTAATTTACTCGTGGTGCTTCGCTATAAGAAGTGTTCGTGTTTCAGGGGTTGGTTTCCCCTCTGAACGACCAACAAACTCTTGTTGGAGCCTTTAGGATGGGAGTTGACCATTCTTGGGGGGATTTGCTGGTTTGCAGGACTAAGAGGCGATGTTAGGAGTTAGGGTTCGTTTTCTAGGACTTCTCGCTTTAAAAGAGGGCTGTATTTCCACTTGGCCTAGGGTTGGTTTTCGTTGAAAGAGCTAACTAGTAAGAAGATTAAAGTTCATGCTCTTTGGATTGAGGGAGTTTTCGTTCGAGCTGGTTATCTGCAAGTAGAATTTTAGATTACTTAGAGAGAGTTTCTGTTGGCTCGGCCCGAGCTGGGTTTTGCTTTGGATAGAGAAAGAAAGATACATGATGGATAAAGCACATTTTTGGTCCCCAAGTAGATCTTGTATAGGGTTGCACGGGGCTCTAAAAATGTGCCCTACATTGCCATATCCTGAGATATTAGCATGCATTTTTCTAATTAGATCATTCGTTCTGCTAACCAAGCCCAGGATGAGAAAATTTATTGTTTCTATTAGCCCAAAAAACAAGGAGCGACTTGCAGATAAGCCTTATATGGCTTGCATGGTACTCAAGATTTTGAAATCATTCCATTCTGAATCACAACTTGTGCCTCCGACTTGAGGTTTGGCAATGACATATTTGGATGCAACAAATTAACAGTTTTGTCTAAAGAAACACAAGATATTGATTTATTTATTTTTTACACCGTAAGTCCTTTTTTATCATGAAATCATCTAACCCACTCTTACGATGCTTTCTTAACCTTTTTCTTATTCTTCATTTTATCTGACATTACCATGCTATCACAGACTTTTACCATCATTATAAGAATCTTTAACCAAATGAATCAATTCAACAAATGTTGGGGCCTTGGCCGAACTAATAATGTCTATATACTGAATAACTCAAGAAAAAAACAATCGATAAAAATAAAAATTTTGCCCCACGTTCCCCCCCCCCCCCCCCCCCCAACTCAAATGACGATGGGTGTGTACTGTGGTGGGTTTGATGGGTGTCAACGGGGCAATGGTGATGGTTTTGATGGCCATGTAAGAGGCCACTAGCTCGCGCGCACACACACACACTCCCGCGCGCGTGCACATACACAGACGCACTCACGAAGCTATGCGAGATTTCAAGGTGGTGGTGTTATTAAGACTTGAAAATAGTGGCGGGTTGATAAGGTGGTGGCGATTGTGGCAAAATAGGTGGTGTTGTGAGCATTTACAACGTCCAGATCCTGGTTGGTGGGGGTGGGGGGGTTTGTTGTGTAGTTTTCTGTAGGGTTGCTGGTTGGCGGAGGATAAAGACCAAAGGGGGGAGGGGTGCAGTGTGGTTGTGCAGCTGCGTGTAGGTTAGTGGTGGGCAGTGGATTTATATTTAATACCAAGAAAGAGGGGTGATGGGTGCGGAATGTCCGTTAGAAAATGAAGATGGAGAACGGAAAATTTAAGACAAACAAAGGAATAGAGCCTTCTTTTTATCAAACACGTCAAAGTCATTTGTACTGTGTCTAGTCAGAGGACGTATTTAATATTTTCAAGTCAGCGAACATGCGTGTAATTTCACTCCAACCTCAAGGTTTTCTCTTCTAGTTAAGTTACCCACAATAAATAATTAGACATGAACAAAAATTTATAACAAAAGAAAAAGATTTTCATCCTAGGGTTTGAGGCTAATTTATCCTTCAAACGATGGCTATAACTCATACCGTTTATTAGCCACACACGCATTAGAACATCTCCCACTTGACTAATGCGATACATTCATATTCAAGTTTCACGACATAAACCCATATAGACAACACGTTGTTTAAAATTCTTCTAGCAATGAGTTTGTCAAACGATCTACAATCGTCTTATAACTAGAGATATCTTAAAGTACTACTTCGTTCATCTAAGTTACATAGTTTAGCTAGTAAAATGCAATAATTTCAGTTGTCTCCATGTTATACGCAACAAAGAGTGCAGCGTGGTTATCTGCAGTTAGAGAAACCTGTAGCTTTCAAAATTGACAAATTAACAAAGAAGACTCCTCCTTTTGACCCTAAACGTCAGTAAGATGATGAGCGTGCGTTTCATGTAAACTCCTCGAGCTTACCATTTCCTAATAACTAGCTATGGCAAATTAACTAGCTAGGTAAAGTAGTAAGTTGGTACACCTGGTAAAAGAGGATGAAAATGAAAAGACCTTGTGCCCCCATATAAACTTACTGTTGGCAAAACCCAAAATTTCAACTCAACTTCTGGCAAAATAATCTGAGTTTTAATTGTAGACAAAAGGATAAGACTCTTTTTTTTTTTTTGGAAATAGTGAGAACTGTAATTGATATGGTAAGGTTAAGACTTATCATATAGGACTCTGCCTAACCCATGTCCAACGAGATAAAAGGAGTGCCAAGACCTTTGTACCTCATATTGCAGGGAGGAAACTCGGCTTTCATTCAAATCAAGCAAGCAAGCAATGTGCCCCTGAACCCCTCAAAAGAGAACCTAAGTTGAGTACAATTAATAGGAGTACAAACAAGAAGAAACCTAAAAGCACAAGCAAACAAACCTACCCCTCCATCAACACTGCCAAACTTGATTAGTAAGTGAAACGAGCCAAGAATTGCACATGTCAAAGAAAAAGTTACACAAGCTGTCGCGTACATAATTGACAGAGAATTGGCTGCATGCAAGCGTAAACAAGATTATGCAACTCCCACATTCATTGTTATGCTGGGAACAAAGCTGTAAAGTCAGAATCCTACCTCTCAGATAATCAGATGAACATGACCTTGAACATGGAAATAAAATGTCTTCTTCAGGCATTGGTTTCTCTGATTCAAAAAAAGAACAGAGCACTTAAGCGAAGTACGCCATCAAATCATAGCCATCTACCATTGGGAAGCTCATAAGTTCGAGGTAACCAATGAATACATCAGGTAAAAATAGATAAAAGACCTCAAATGAGGCAAATCATATGCAAAAAATAACATGCTATTACGGCCCAATAAAATATAATCAACATAAAAGGAAAGTACAACAAAAATGCTCCCACTAACCCAAGTATATATCTAGTGATCAAAATTGCATAAAAACCACATTGCAGTATAGCATTATGAGAAGTACAACACCAATGACGAGAGGACTATTTTAGACCATAACACAATTTCTATTCAATTTATAGACTTGTCGTCTTTTGCTTCTATTTCATATCTCCAGATTGAGTCATATAAATCTCTTCTCGTAACTTACCATTAAGAAAAGCCTTTTCACATCTACTTGGTGTAATTCATGATCCAAGTTGGCAACAATAGACACCGACGTTTTGATATAAGTA
Organism: Escallonia herrerae; assembly: GCA_033070095.1. Taxonomy (NCBI): domain Eukaryota; kingdom Viridiplantae; phylum Streptophyta; class Magnoliopsida; order Escalloniales; family Escalloniaceae; genus Escallonia; species Escallonia herrerae. The sequence continues at coordinate 109,834 of JAVXUP010002437.1, read as the reverse complement.
AACTTCGCAATCAGAGAATTGTCTCATCATAATCTATTCATCCAACCCTTCACCTACACGTCCAGCTTTTTGTTTATCAATTGTTTTATCTGACTTGAGTTTCCTTTTAAGGATCCACTTACAACCAATGACTTTTTAATTCTTTGGAAAATCAACTAGTTGCTATGCATTTTTCCCTTTTATGGATTCTAGTTCTTCATTTCTGGCAGCTGAAACAACAAGAAAAATCATTTGATTTATTGCATAATCAAAACTTACTAGATCACTAGGGATATCCCCGTTTAATAGTGCAAAATAACCTCTCAAATAAATGGGAGGCATTCTTTCTCTTATATACTAGATGGAGTGTCATAAGGTTGTCCCTTTTGAATAACATGTTCCATTTCTTTTACTACAGCCTTATCTTTTTCCAGTTTAAATAGTTCAACAATTTCCTCTGGGTATCCATTCCGATATCATCCTTTAAGAATCCCTATTTCAATTATTCCTAGGTATCCAAGTGAATGAAAAACAACATTTTTATACCCAATTAAATGGTCAGAATAACCAATAGGTACTATGGCCAACGGCCTCAAAAAATCCCTCGCCAAAAAGGATTTTAAGGCGGTTGCCATCTTATTTAATTGAAAAAGGGAAAACAAGAAAAATCCTAAGAAATGACTGTACAGACGACTGATCTATCAAAACCGGAAGATAGGTTCGGAGACTAAGTTACTCAATTGGAAAGTTTTAGGCACCTGCCGTGCCCTTTCATTCTCTACTTTTATTGTGTATTAGCCTTAAAAACATAACATGTAACATGCAAAATATGATACAAATTACCATAAGCTAATTTTAATATTTTTGGCTTGAACTTAACATCAAGGGTCGATAGGACTATCCGTAGTTCGATTCTAGTCCTACGGGAGGTGATCTTGATCTCGATCTTTGACTCTTATGATGACTCGACTTTATATATATATTTTTATTGAGATTCGGTCGAGGGGAGGGGAAGCAATCAAAACTCCACCAATCTAGAAATTAAAATATTGAGAACAAGTATAGGGACTCATACCATGGTCCGAATTGTCCAATTTTTTGTTTTGATGCTCGATTTGACAATAAAACCTAACAACACCAATGTGCCTGAATGAAAATTTGCTATTTCAGACCCGAATACGATCTGAAAAAGATTTGACTCCTTCTACAAAGTTTTAGCTCTCAAGGAGATTCGCGATTAGCCTTTTGAATTACCCAAATTAGATATCAAATGAGAAAGTTAGAGCTGGTCAAATGCCTAGAAAGGTAATATGTCTAATTTAAAGAAACTTTATTTTGGACTTGAAGCAGACCTTAAATGGACTTGACTTCTTCTATAAACCTATAGCTCTCAAAAGGTATGCAATTTAGGCTTTTGAATCGCCTAAACCGTGCATTGTACGAGGATATTAAAGTCAGATAAATGAAAATCTTAGAAAGGGAGCCTACTGGCAAAAACCTGATTTTGGGAATGAAGACGATCTCCAATGGATTCGACTTTTTCTGTAAAGTTATAGATTTTGAAAAGGACACAATTAGGATTTTGAATTGCCTAAATATGATATCGAATAAGCAAATTAGATTCAGATAAATGAAAACCCTAGAAAGGGGATATGTCAACTAGAAAAACCCTATTTCTAGCCAGAAGATAATCTCAAATGGGTTTGACTTCTTCAGTGAAGTTGCAGCTCCGGAAGAAAAGTACAAGATTTAGGCTTTTGAATTGCCTAAATCAAGTATCTTATGAGCATAGTATGGTTGGTCAAAATTTGGGTATATGCTCAATATAGGAATTCAGGATTTTTTTTACCAAGCCACCTTTATCCTAGGGTTTTTCCTCCTCTTCTCATCAGCCAAATGACCACTTTTATCTATACTACTTCTCATCGGCCAATGATTGTAAATGACCTTACAAACATTGTTTATGATGTAATACCCTTTCAGTCTTTTGATCTTATTCTTCTTAAATGCAAAAATTCCTTAAAACACTTCAACTTCAGGTTCCTCCCTTCCAATACAATTATAAGCATCTTTCTTTATCTCTTCGAGACATTAATTGCTACAATTCAACTGGAAAACTTTCCATCTCCACGAGATTAATTCTCACAATCCTTCCTATTAAAGTTCTCTCTGATCCACATTGATTAACACTCTCAACAACCTTTTATTTGACAAAAAAGCTCTCAGGTTTTGGGTTTTGCAAGCCTCTTGCCTATAAAATATATATGTAGTAAATGAAAGTGAATGATGGATGATAAGAATTTGAGAGCATTAGTGAATTTCAATGGAGGCTTCGTAGATAATGTAAAAAAAAAACAGTTGGAATACAGTCCCCTAGAATAGCTACAGAGCATTGCTAGATGAACAGGAGGACATGGTATGTAATCATTTTCGGAATCCTAAAAAATAGCTTCTTTGTACACAATCTAAAGGTTAGCATGCTACAAGTGCATGCAATTACAAAAGTGGAATTATGGTCGGCTGATTAAAATGTGGAGCTGAGGTGAGATGGTTTTAGGGGTTACGTTTCCTGTCTAATGTGTAAGTGTCACAATTTTTATGCCATAATGTAATCATGTAGTTCCTACATGTTCATCCCATGAGCATGTATCTCACTAAAGTTCTTTTTCTTTTAGACTGGCACTAATGAGGTATGCAAGTGTATTCTACCATTAACGATCCTTGGTTTATCAACGACGAAGTTGGCCATCTTGGAGCGATAGCTAGAATGATATTTTACGATGTAGTTTTGGTTTCTCTTTATAGAAGGTGGGCATAAGTGACATGAACTTGCCAATTTGAAAAAAATGGAAGAAGATGACCTGATATAATTTCATGACATTACAAAATCTTTTTAGTCCCAGAGGTTTCTTTTGCTTGTCTCTTCCATTACGGATACGTCAATAGACATTAAGCATGCTTATTGTCAAGGTCACTCGAATTCTGAGATTCTAGCAACCGTACCATTGATGTATCTTCGTGTATGTGAAAAAACTTCACATTATATATTTTATGGATCATTTACATGAAAACAAAAAAAATGTTGTTTTACAAGAAGTCAATCTATGATCTTGAAATGACATTTTACACCTAAGTATTATGTTCTTTGTTAGTTCCTTAGTATTTTGTTTGGAGGCTTCCAGCATCTTATAAACAATGTACTAACCCATTTCATATAAATAACTTTCAACTTGTAAACATTTTATGAATGACGATCATTTGTTGTACAAAAAAAATGTCGCTAAATATTTTTTAATGACAAAAAACTGTCATTATAAATTTTAATAATAGCAAGAAGACAATTTCAGTGGCAATCTTGTGTCGCTAAATGCTATATAGCACCCGTGTTGTACATCAGAGGATCATGATCCACATTTTATACATGAGTGGGCATTTACGTGCAAAAGCAAGTGCTTTCATCTAGTTGAGGTAAAGAATCCTAACCTAGGTTAAACCTAACTGGATTGGACCATTTAGTGGACTTAATTAATCAGATTAGGCTCATTATATTATTAGGCCTAAGCCTATAATCATAATAACAACAACAAACTTAACTAACAATAAAGTCCGATAGTCATTTAATGAATAAAAAAGACTGGGGTGTCTACAAAGCCCCTTGGTGATGGAGCTCGCTTGCGGGTGAACCTCACTGCAAAATGACGACACGTTTTTGTAGTAGAAACACCAAAAGATCACAAAACTCAAAATTAACTCAAAACTCACGCATATATGAGGTCGAACCTTTGCAAGATTTCCTACGTATCCCTAAAAAAGGTATCGGACTAACATAGTCTTTAAAGAATAGGGATATTGTTCGAAGCCGAAGCCAAGTAATAACAATTGGTCGTTGAACAATATCGTCAAGGAAAGTGGAGTTGAACCTTGTCTGGAGTTGGGGCCAACAGTAACAATGGTTGGTCACGAGACAAGGGGTGCGTCCTTAGAGGCCATAGCCAACAGTAACAACGATTGGTCATCTAAGGACACTAAGAAATCATGTTCAAAAGCTGGAACCAATAGTAATAACGATTGGTCACTTAACATGAAAGTGCATCTAGAAGCTGGAGCCAATAGTAATGACGATTGGTCGTCTAGATATACTACGAACTTATGACAAAGAACCAGAGCCAATAGTAATGACGATTGGCTGCTTAACCATAAGGGCATACCTTTAGGAACCAGAGCCAATGGTAATGACAATTGGTTGTCTAAGGATAAAAGCACATCTAGAAGCCGAGGCTAATATTAATGACGATTGGTAGTCTAGACGCACCGAAGGCTTATGACTAAGAGTTAGAGCTAATAGTGACAACGATTGGTCGCTTAGCCATAAGGACATATTCTTAGAAGCCAAAGCCAACAGTAACAGCGATTGGTCGTTTAACTAGAGCCAACAACACATCACCAAGCGGTTGGTCCTTTGGGTAGAAGAGAAATATCATGATTAGAATCTAGCCAACAATGCATCACTAAGTGGTTGGTCATCTAGGCAAACTGGGATAACATGACTAGAAGCTGAAGCCAACAGTGTGTCACTAAGCGTTTGGTCGTCTTTGCAAAAAGGGACAACATGACTAGAAACTAGAGCGAACAATGTGTCATTAAGTAGTTGGTCTTCTAGGCACACTGGGCTTATATCTAAGAGCCGGAGCCAACAATGCATCATTAAATGGATGGTCGCTTAAATATAAGAAAGAGGCGATCCAAAGAGACAGAACCAATAACGCGCACAAGGTGGTTGATTACTTAGGAGCACCGACATACGTCCAAGATTCGCAGCCAAAAATATGTCACTAAGCAGTTGGTCATGTGGACACATGAAAATTTTGAAAATGTCACCCAAAGATGGAGCGAACAATGCCACAAATACAGTTGGTCGTTGACTGCTGAATAAATCAATATAATTGATATGAAGAAAATGTTGCCTCTAGAAACACGCGCGGGATCTTGCACTAGCCTTATACCATACAAAAATCACTGAACTGAGCAACAAAATTGAGTAATCAGATTGTAAAACAATCCAAAGATAGGATAGCGGACATGCACAGGCAGGGGCAGAGCCAGGATTTCACCCCAGGGAGTGTTAAACATATATTGAAATTAATAAATTATTTTATAAGTAACATGAAAAAAGGTGTGTTTTTCAATAATACACAAAAAATATGAAAAAGTATCCAAATAATTTTATTCTTTTACTTTCCCAGTCATGTTTCGTTATCACGTTAACCTAATTAACTTAATTTCAACCTACCATTCAACTAAATCACACATTCAATCCAATTGGGTCCTATCCTCCGTCAACAATCTCAATAATCATACATTCAATTAATTGGGTCCCATCCTCTGTCAATAATCTCAATCAAATCAATAATCACAATTCGGAACTCAAATAATCAATAATCACAATTAATAGTCAATAATCTCAATAATCATCAATCAATAATCACCCATGCAGCCATGCTGGAATATCAAACTAGATAACTAACCTAGAATGCTTTTGCTTCTACAAAATTGAATAATGAGTAGTTACTGTATGCTGAACATCTTTGTTGTTCATCCATTGATATGAATCATATGATCAGACCACAAATATTGTAGAGTTGTAAAGACGACATCATGGCAAGATTAAGGTGAATCGGAAGTTCTAACGCAATATGGGAACGCCTCACTGCAATGCATCTTTCTTCCTTCTTTCAGCTTTCAGCGAAAATAATTTAACCAAAAAGTTCTTTTTACTAATAATTAGCCAGTAAAGTAACTATGTCTCAATCTTGGAAACCAAAAGAAACAAAAGAAGAAAGATTCCTACATGAGGAAGTGTCTGGGGAGGGACCTGTACTGATTGAAGTCAGAATTGATGGCGGCAATGGCGACATCTTTAATGTGTGAAGGCGCAGGGAAATCGAGAAAGCCTTCGGCGAGGTTGATGGCATTGTAGCACTGGGCAAGAAGGGACAGCTGCTGGATAGGGGAGGGTGTAAGCGCCGATGGACTGGTGGAGTGACCGGAGGACGGAGGTCTTCAGAACTCAGACCGGTGCTGCCGGTGGCCGATGCAGAGGTCGTCGTGAGGGCGTGAGGCCGTCCATCGGCGCGTAGCGACGTAGATCTAGAACCAGATCTAGATCCAGCAGACGTCGCCGTCTATCGTGGCTTAGAGAGTCATTGCTAGTTTGTGCTTCATCGGAGTGAGGCACCGTGGCCGTGACTGAGATGGTAAGGAGGTCCGATCTCCGAGAGTCCGAGGCCGTGTCATTGCTGCTAGTTGGAAATTGGAAGGAGAGAGTCACGAAAAGAGAAAGAAGAGAAGGAAATAAACTATATATATATATATATATATATATATATATATATATATTATTTTTTTCAAAATCTGAGGGGGTACATTAGGCCCCCGTGCAAGTGTGGCTCCGCCATTGTGCACAGGCAAGCATGTGACCTCCACGTACTAATCTTGCACTGAGGGTCAATACCCTTGATCATTGACTTAGACTAGAAAGTTGATGTACCCTACGAAGGTTGCCTACATACCCTCATCGAAAAGGAATCAAGAAAAATGTAGTTTGAGCCTGATTTGGAAAGAATAATGTACATGACTTTCATGTACTGTCCTAAAATGAAGGTCATATACCCCCGAACATTGAAATAGATCGAAAAGTAGGGAATGTAGATGATTCCCCCGTACTGACATGAATAGACTTAGACTCAAAAATGGTTGCGCCCTTCGAAGGTTGCCTACATACCCTCATCCAAAAGAAATCAAGCGAAATGTAGTTTGAAGTGGATCTAGAGAGAAGATGATAGGTCAAGTGCTGAAGAGATACATTGACTCTATCCTAGAGTCAAGAAGGCTAGGAGTGTGACCGAATATCATAGCAAAAATTATTTCTTTTACAAATTGTATATATAAGTAGTCAAGAATTAGACTCTCAAGAGATAGAATAAGACGGGACAAAGACACTACCCTTGGCTGTCGAGATAGGGGAATCACATGGAGCCCCTGGACAAAACTCACACAGATTAATGGGTTGTGCAATGGACTGAAGAAACAAGGACAGATATTACCCTGACTGTTAGTAGAAGCGAATCACAAGGAGCCCCTACAATAAATATATGTAGATGAAGCTGACAAATGCAATGTATTGAATAAAAAAAAAATACACTAGCTTGACTATTAAGAAAGAAGAATCGCAAGGAGCCTCTAGAAAAAATGTACATAGACGAAATGGACCATGTAATGGACTGACTAGAGAAAGACAGACACTGTCACGATTGTCATGAAAGGGAAATCACAGGGAGCCCTTAAACGAAATGCATACACACCATGTGATGAACCAGGTAAACAAAAAACAGACACTATCACGATTATCATGGGAGGGGTATTGAAGGGAGCCCTTAGATAAAAAAAATCAAGCAGACAATGTTGATCGTGAACCACAAGACGACCGTAGTGAAAGAGGAATCACAAGGAGCCCCTAGATAAAGAAGTTGACAAATGCAATGTACTGGACGAATGAAAATAGACATTATCATAACTATTAAGAAAAAGGAATCGCAAGGAGCCTCTAAAAAGAAGTGGACCATGCTATGGACTAGAGAAAGACAGACAATGTCACGATTGTCCTGAAATGGGAATCAAAATGAGCCCCTAGACAAAATGCATAAAAACCATGCAAAAAAATGGCTGAACGAAAGACAAACACTATTATGACTATCATGAGAGGGGAATCGAATGGATCCCTAGATAAAAATACAGGCAGACGATGTTGACTGTGAACCATAAGATGATCGTAGTGAAAGGGGAATCACTAAGTGTAATACCCCAGATTTTCGGCTACTTATGTAGGTAATAATTTAAAAATTATACTGATTTGAATTAAGTAATGGACCATAGAGAATTTTCTTGAAGTCCTTTTAGTGATGAAATTAAATATTTAATGGTCTTAGTGACTAATGTGATTAGATTAAATATTATTTAAACAAAGAAGAAGAAGAAGAAGAGATTTCGACTTGGATTAGGATTTTAAGTCATATTGTGATTAATTTAGTTGACTAGATTAAGTATTATTTCAAAGAAGAAGAGATTTCGACTTGGATTAGGATTTTAAGTCATATTGTGATTAAATTAGTAATGAAGACTTTAAGATGTGTTATTATTACACTAGCAATAAGGACTTTTAGCTGTGTTATGATTGCACCATCAATTAGGACTTCAAGTCATATTAGAATTAAATTAGCAAACTACATAAGGGAGAAGAAGACATAAGAGTCTTCATATTTTTTAGAGATAAAGGAGAGGAAAGATAAAGAATCAATTGCATTCTTTTGGGTATTCAAGCAAAAAGGTGGTGATTGATCTAAGATAAAGAGTCAAGTGCATTCTTTTGTGTATTTTCAAGCAAAAAGGTGGTGATTGATCCAAGATAAAGAGGAGATTTTTGACATGATATTGTTACTTTGAAGTAAAGATCCAAGATAAAGAGGAGATTTTTGACATGATATTCGTTACTTTGAGGTAAGGGTTTTTACAACGTCTTTTCGTTCCATACACGAGAATCTTTGCGTCTTCGTTTGATTTCAAAATTGAATTTGCTTCCGAGCCTATTATTGATCATTACGCTTTTGTAACGTTATCTATGATCTTGTCTCACTGTCTTATAATTTGCGTTAAAGACAGTTCCCATGTGATTTATAAAAATCTTTGTTCGTTATATCGTAAAAAGGTCGTTCGTGATTATTTTGTGCTCCCAGCCGTTCTTTGTTCGCGGTCAAAAAAGTTACTTTCAAAGATTTTTAGACCAACGTGTCTCTCTTCTATTGGTCTTGACGTGTGAATTCCGAGTCTCCTTTGCCACGTGTCAACTTTCTGCCGGGTCTTTTTGGTTATTTACAATTTGCTTCCGCTTTCTCGATTTTCGCACATTTCTTTTCACCCAAAACTTCTTTTGACGATATCTCATCCACCCGATCTCCGATTGAGCTGATTTTTGTTTCGTTGGATTCATATTTTTGTTCTCTTCGATTTGAGTCTATAATGACTATTTTTGGACTTCGAATAAATATTCGCTATATTTATCAAACTACTTTGTGGGTGATATTTGTGTTTGAAAGTCACTTTTAATTATCGTGACTTATTTGTGACGCGCCGGCTGCGATATTCGACATGGTATAACCATGATTTGTGATGCTTAATTATAAGCAATTTGTGTATGTGACACCCACAAGTTTTGGTAAATATATATTGATATTCGACTTATTGGTTATGTAGACCCTTTTTGAGTTGATTTGTTATTCGTTTGTAAATCGATATTCGACTTATTGGTTATTTAACCCATTTTTTGGTCGCTTCTGTTATTCGCTTGTGAAATTCGACTGAGTTATCTGAATTCTTATTTATTGGTTCTATTCGATAACTCATATTTGTTAATCATGTTTGGAAACCTTCTTTTGGTCGCTTCCCTATTCCTTTGTGGAATTTGAATGAGTTATCTAAATTCCTATTTATTGGCTCTGTTCGATAACTCTGAATTCATATTCGTATTCGTTTTTGGCCCTCTGTGTGTAAAAACTTTTACTGGGCAATTTGTGCTCACCCCTTTGTTTTTTGTTTCCTTTCCCTTCCAGGCCAAAAGTAGCACGAAGGGCGAGATATTAGTACAGCGGTTGGAATTGCTCTAGTTTTTGATATTGAGAATAGAGCTTATGATTTCTTTAGACAAAAATCGGTTAGTTGATTTATTTTCCTTTGGGTTCAGATATTTAGTCTGAGAGATTTGTAATAAAGTTTTGGACTATTTTTGGGAGTTAAGTTTTGAGATACAAATCATTTTATTTGTGGTATTTTAGATGCTCTGCTCTACCATTAAGGTTGTTATGTTTTGGACAGGATTGGGTTATGGTTTAAGGACGTGTTCGGACCCTCGGGTTCGGGGCGTTACACTAAGAGTCCCTAGATAAAAGTGCATGTGTACAATTCTAATCATGCAATGGACTAGAGGAACCAAGATGGACATTACAACAGCTGTAAGACAAGATGAATCCCAATGAGCCCTTAGACAAAAATATAGGTAGACGATGCCGACCTGAACCAAAAGATAGGCGCTACCATAAATGTCATGAAATCGGAATCACGGGGAATTCCCTAGACAAAAATACGTGTAGGTGATGCTGACCATGTAATAAACTGGAACAAACAATTAGAGACGCTACCATGCTTGACAGGAGTCCCTAGACAAAATGCCTGCAGACAAAACTGATTATGCAATGGACTAGATGAAGACAGACGCAATCACAATGGTCTTGAAGGGGGAACCATAGAGAGCCCCAGACAAAAATGCGTACAAACAAAATTGACCATTCAATGGTCTAATTAGGACATAATCTATCATGCCTGGTTCATGAGAGGGAATCCCATAGAGTCCTTAGACAAAAGTGCATGCTAACAAAACTGACAATGCAATGAGCTAGATGAATACTGATAATGTCATGACAGTTAGGGAGTGGGACTCGCATGGAGCCCCTAGATTAAGATAAAACGCACACTATCCAAACTGTCATGAAAAAGAGACTAAGGAGCCCACTAAACTAAGTGCATGTAGACGACGCTAACCATGCAATGAACTGAACAAACCAAGACATATATTATCAGAAATGTCATTAGAGGAGACTCACATGGGGCCCCTAGGAGAACACAAGAAGGACACCGTGACAGACATTATCCAGGCTGTCATGAGAGGGGGCTCCCTGCCCCAAAATGCATGCAAATGATGCTGACCATGCAATACACTGAACAGATAAAGTCAGACATTATCATGAATTTTATGAGAGGATACATATACAGATCTCCAGGTGAACACAAGAATGATAAAAACATAGACACTATCCTGACTGTTGTGAGAGGAGACTCCTAGTGAGCCCCTCTACTAAATGCTTATAGACAAGACTGGTCATGTACTAGACTGGAGGAAGACAAACACTAGCCCAATTGTCCTGAAAGGGGACTTGAAGGGAACCCCTAGACAAAACACATGTAGATGAAATTGAAAATCCAATGGGCTGGATGAAGCCAGAATCTATCATGACTGTCAAAGGAAGGGACTTCCCAGGATCCCTGGATTGAGACAAAATACAAGCAAAGACATGAAAGGGGACTCGAAGGGAATCCCTAGACAAAACACATGTAGATGAAACTGACCATGCAATGGGCTCGATGAAGCCATAATCTATCAAGACTGCCAAGGAGAGGACTTTGCATGGAGCCCCTAGATTATGACAAAATGCAAGTAAAGACAGATGCTATCCATGAGTGTCATGGAAGGAGACTCGCATGGGGTCCCTAGACAAAAAAATGCCGACAATGTAGCATATAAGACAACTTAAGACAAATATAATTTTGACTGTTAGGACAGAGGTCCATATAGAGCCCCTAGACAAAAATGCAACTGGATTAACCCTTAGTAAAACTATCAAAAGGGAAATCACATGGGAAAACCTCGTAAAAGGAAACAACAAAGAAGAACCTCTAATGAAGTTAATATTTTTTCACAGTTCGAGAGTCTATTTGAAGTTAAAACTCACTTAGATTGCCTGATATGGTAAATGGACCGTTCACTTCAAGATCTAACCTCTTTTCCTCAAATCATTTTGTCATTAGAATATCAGACAATGATACCCGTTCTGTTGACACGGCTATCTCTACTCAAAGAATGGAAGCTCAATAGAATTTTTTGATCGAAAAGCATTTCAATTCTTATTATGTCATTTAACTTCACAAAAAAAGTTGGTTCTCAACTTCAACATACGTGTTCAAATCCTTAAGAGTACCACAAAAAGGTTGGACCTAAAAGATGGATGGTAGAGATATATGTGCATAAGCTGTGAGGATGACGTGTATGCTGTGGAACTGTATAAGCTGTGAAGTTGATAGAGTCTTGGCCAGGATTAGCCAAAAGATCAATGTTTATGACTGGGTCGAGCAAAAGTACATGACCATCAAATTTGTGATGGAAAGGCACAAAATGATGTCATAAGGCCTCTTATGTTATGATTGAGTTGGTGGAAAAAATATTAAACTGCCTTTTAGACTATAGGGCAGGCCATATAGGTCATGTAGATCAATGGGTCGTCATCAGGTCACAAGGAGATGAACACATCAGGTTCGAAAGATCAGGAATTGGAAGGTGATCAAGCAAGCCATAGAAAGATGAACATATCATGTCATAATATAGCAACCTCAAAAGATGCACAGACCATTATCTTTTTTTTTCTTTAATCATTTTTTTGGACCTCATAAAACTGTAAAAGAGCATTTGTCTCCCTCAAATAAGAATAACCTCAAGGAGGACTTTATATATGGGACACAATGTAGGCTAGGGTATGGGTTAAGAAACGAATGGTAATAAAACTCAAGAACCCAAACATGAAATCAAAGCCTCTAGTGTGTGCCCATGGAGACCGAGCCTAGAAGGGTGACTAAGCTGCCTACGTATTCCGATTAGGAGAATCGGGTCGGATGTAGTTTTAATCGAATCTGTTGAGTATCATCCTTCAAATTCAAATGAATGGCAATTCTATTGTTGAATCTCACAATCATTCTCCAACTTTTCTATTCCTTTTTTTTTAGATAGAAAAATGATCATCACGATTTCAATCATCATCTATCTTCAAGACTGTGGTTCGTATCAAGAGGAACCCTTTACATGTTGGATTCACTTTGCAGCCATACTTGAGACATGAGAACACATATGAAGACTACCTGCCCAAGGTTAGAAATATAGGCTTCTGAAAAAAGAAAAAAAAAGGGCTAAATTGTTTAGGCACAAAGGGCTAGCAAGTGGTAAAACTTTAATGTCCCTACAGAATGATACGTGATGGCCAATTGATGGCCTCCAATCATCAGGAATGCTTATTTCAAGGAAGATTCGTGCAAACCTACATTCTTTTGATCTTTTTGTGTGTGTGTGCGCGCGCGCGCACGCGCCTTAACTTCTGCCTAGATTGCCTTTTTCATGATTTTCAATCTAGTGGGTTTTTTTTTCTTCTTTTCCTTTTTAAGATGAATAATCCAAGCTACTTGAGGGGTAAGCGACCTTTGAATAGGAGTGACATTGACACAACACCTCATTATGTTTGAGGATTGGACTCCTTTAGCAAATGAGAGGTTGGCCAAGAAAGGAAGTCACGGCCTTCTCTTGATAGTCTCTTAGATTTTGACTCAAATGTTTAAATTTTAAACCAAATACTTGCATTAGGATTTCTGACATTCAATTTCAAAGATACTGAAATTCCAATATTTAAGCTTGAAATTAGAGGGATCACTGCCCCCTAAGTGCAAAGAATAGGTGTTAACGAGATAGACCACTAGTCTTGAATTCAAAAGCATCTATTGCACAGTATCCCAAAGTGATTGGATTAAGGATTCAACATGTATGAGATCGGAAAATTCTCTCTTGCTTTGGATATTGTTACATTCTCGACGTACCAAGGATAGACTCCTGGACTTGTTGAAAACACAAATTATATTTGACTTGAACTCTAAAGGAGATTTTTAAGAGTTGAAAATTTTCTCTCTTTTTTTTTAAAAAGAAACTCTCCAAATCTTATTTTTCTCTCCTTTTTTTTACGAGTTAAAAGAAAAGACAGGATGACTCAATGAAGAAACTAGGATGACACAATTGGAGGATGCACATAAACACTATTTTTTTCTTTTATTCTTTTTTCCATTGATTTATTGTTATCCTAGAAATACCAAAAAAAACATATTATTACTCAATGAAGAAAATAGAACCACATAATCGGAGACGCACATAAGCACACTATAATAAAACATTAAATTTGCTAATGTATACCCATACAGAAATTGGACTGATTAACCGGCCGATTAACCAAGTGGGTTAATTATCCGGTTGTTTAGTGGGTGATTCGGGATTTTGGGGAGAATGGCCGGAAAAGTGGGGTAAGTACTAACCGTCCGGTTAGCCTTGTGGATTAACCGGCCAGTTGGTTAGTGGGTTAGAAGTTTTTGGTTTGAAAATTCTTGGAAAGGTCAGGGTTCTGACTAATTGTTCGGTAATCTGGTGGGTTAACCGGTCGGTAAGTTAGTGGGTCGGATGTTTTGGACTTGAAAATTCTTGGGGAAGGTTAGGGTTTTGACTAACCATTTGGTAACCTGGTGGGTTAACCGGTCGGTAAGCCAATGAGTTGAGTGTTTTAGATTTGAAAATTCTTGGGAAAGTCGAGGTTCTGACTAACTGTTCGGTAACCTGGTGAGTTTACCGGCTGGTAAGTCAGTGAGTCGAATTAAGATATAAGCTATTAAGTTTTGAATTTTTTCAAGTAATGCACATATTCGCTAACCGCCCACTTAGGAGCGCGTTTAATTATCCAGTTAGTCACAGTCTCCCTTTTTTGTGAAATTACCAGTTTATCATATAGAATGTTGGTTGGTTCCCTGCCAACATGCCATAGGCCAATACAGTATTCTCCCAAGAAAGGGCATAACACAGAATGGTCCGTGTGTATGGTTTCTCCTTTAATGCCGGGGTAAAGGTCACTATGTCGGCTTGACTGTATCATATACCTCTCGTCCCTAACTAGGAAGTTAATAATGGTCAATTACCAATACATATGCAAATTGTTTAATATACCAAGAATCCAGGAGGTCCCTTTAGTATGAGGTCGTGGAGCACAATCAAAAGGACCGCCTAGTGACTAGGAGGACCAAGGGCTTCAATTATCGCTCTCAAATGGGTGGGTTAGGGTGAGACATTCGCGCATGTGAGGTATGGGAATAAAAGTGCAAATACCACAGTTAATACATGCCAAAAATACAAAAAAAAAAAAAGATATAACAAGCCAAAAATCAAGAAAACCTTTTCAACTCTAGTCCTCTTAGTTATTTTGTTCCCAGCGGAGTCGCCACTATGGCAAACTTCCTTGAAAAAATCCCTCACCTAAAGGATTTTAGGAAGTCACCATCTTATTTAATTAAACAAAAGAAAAAAAAACTAAGAAATGAATCTAAAGTGTTCAAAAGGGTAACTGGTCTATCAAAACCAGGAGATGGGTTAAGAGACAAAGTTACGCAATGGGAAGGTGTTAGACCTCCGCCGCACCCTTTTAGTCTTTATTTCATTTTTATTGATTATTGATCTTAAAAGCAAAAAACAAAACATGCAAAATACGACACAAATTACCCTAAGTTAATTTTTATGTTCTTGACTTAAACTCAACATCAGGAGTCAAATTGCCTACGTATCTGATCGGACTAATCGGAATCAAAATCATCGTAGTTTGACTCTGGTCCTACAGGAGGCGACCTAGATCTCGGCCTTTAACTCTTATGATGACTCAACTTCTTCCAGTTGAATGGACTTAGAACTCTACATATACTACTTTTCTAGTGGTCTAGGATTCTAAAGAAACTGAAAGACTTTGAATTTAATTATACATATTTTTTTAGATCCAGTCACGGGGAGGGGAAACAATCTGAACTCTTCTAATCTAGAAGTGAAAATACTGAAAACGAGTATATGGACTCATACTTGGTCCGGATTGTCCAAATGTTTGGTCTGATGGTCGATTTGACATCAAAACCTAAGAACAACAAAGTGTTCGAGTAAAAAGTTGTTATTTCGTACCCAAATATGATCCCAAATAGATTTGAATACTTCTATATAGTTTTAGCTCTCAAAAAGATACGTGATTTAGGCTTTTGAATCACCTAAATCGAATATCGCATGAGCAAGTTAGGACTAGTCAAAAACCTAGAAAGGTAATTTGTCCGATTTTAAAGAAATGTTATTCTAGAGCTGAAGACGACCTTAAACTTCTTCTACAAAATTATAGCTATTAAAAGGATACACAATGTAGGATTTTAAATTGCCTAAATCGGGGATCGTATGAGCATATTAGAGTTAGACAAATAAAAACCTTAAAAAGGGACTTGCCGACTAAAAACCCAATTATTGGAATGAAGTTGATCTTCAATGGATTTGACTTCTTCTGTAAAGTTATAGATCTTGGAAGAATACACGACTTAAGCTTTTGAATTACCTAAATTGAATATTGGATGAACAAATCAGAGTCTAACAAATGGAAACCCTAGAAAAGGAATCTGTCGACTACAAAAAAAAGAAGAAAGAAACCTATTTTGAGAGAGAAAGACGATCTTAAATAGATTTGACTTCTTCTATGAAGTTGTATCTCTTGAAGAAATACATGGTTTAGGCTTTTAAATTGCCTAAATCGAGTATCGTACAAGCGGATTATGGCTGGTCAAAGTTTGGGTATACACTTAATATGGGAATTCAGAATTTTTTAACCTAGCCACCTTTCTCCTAGGATTTTTTCTCCTGTTCTCATCAACCAAATGACCCTTTTTATAGAGGTAAAGAACCCTAACCTAGATTAAACCTAACTGGACTGGACTGGACTCAAACTGAACTCAACTAGACCACTTATTTGATTTAATTAAATAGATTAGGCTTATTATATTATTAGGCCTAAGCCTATTACAGTAATAATAAACTTAATTATCAAAAAAGTTTGATAATCATTTAACAAATAAAAAGACTACAAAAATGGGGTGTCTACAAGTATATTTTATGGTTTTGGGTTCTAATTTTCTTATGTTGGGCCTCGATCTCTTTACATGAGCGAAACTACCCCAAATTTTCATGTGCAAGAGGTCAGTTTTCTTCCCCACCAACTTTCTTGTGGGGTTAACCGTATTACTATAGTTAGCACCTTATTTAATGTATATATGCCTGCAGCTAAGGCTTCACCCCAAAAAGTATTATACAGTTTGGTTGACTTAGCATTGAGCGAATCGTATCTAAAAGTGTTTTAGTGAATCTCACTGCCACTCCATTATGCCGTTATGTTTATGATATTGTTAAGAAATGGAGGATGTCATTTTCTTGCAAAACTTATCAAGTAAACCAACTATGTATTCTCCATCTCTATCATTTTTTTGCCTAATTGATTTTAAACCTCTCTTTTACGTTATTTAAAAATTCAAAAGTAGATTTATGCATGCTAATAAACATACCCATATCTATAGAATCTCAGTAAAACTAATTAAATGCTCCATATTGTTATGAGTGTAAATATTTAAAGGGCCACAAATATCAGAATGAATCCTAACGGTTCTTTAGATCCATACATTTTTTCAAGATGCTTTCTAGCCATTTTTTTCCACTTATAGAAAATTCACACAGTTTTAAATCTAACTTCTTGAGAGATATTAACCCTACTTGAGCCATCATTTTCATTCTGCGATAATTAAAATGACACAATCTCATTGGCCATAAAATAGAATCAACATCCACATTATAACAAGTATCAAGGTAAGTAGAAGAAAAAGTAGCAACATTTTCATTAGCATCAAAAGCGTTCAAATGATAAAGACCATGAATTTTAAACCCCAAATAAGAATACTCCCATGCTTCCTAACTGAAACTTTTAAAGACGTAAAGTGCAACTCAAAACTTTTTCATCCATGCGTGGCACATAGATCAGGTTGTGCCTCATTTAAGCGTAGAAGACATCCAGGAAGATGATATTATTCTGTTTGAGCAACACAATTTTTACAGTGCCAAGACCAAGCACATTCTAGTACATGTTATACCACGAGCATGTGGTCAATGTGCAGCTCATTGTAGGGCTTTACTTAAAATTTTTCTAAAAGTAGAGTAGATTGTGCCTCATTTATTTGTAGGGTTTATTTTCCAGGCATGTAGTCAAGTTGCATTTTCGTTTAGGAGCTTCCTTTGTGATTCCCCTTCCATATAGTTATACTAGGGTCAACCTACTTGCATTTTTGTATAGGAGCTCTTTGTGATTCCCTTTTATGACTGTCATGATAGTGTATGTCTCAATTTATCTTACTCATTGCATGGTCAATATTATTTGCACGCATTTTGTTTTGTTGAAGGGATCCTTGTGATTCCCTCTCATGACTATCAGGATAATGGTAGTCTTTATTCGTCCAATCTATTGCATTATAAGGGTCTTCTGCATGTGACTTATCTAGGAGCTCCTTGTGATTCCCCTCTAATGACAGGCATGATAATGTCTATCTTTGCTCGTCCATTCTATTGTATTGTCAGGTCCTCTACATGCTTCTTTATCTAGGGGCTCCTCGTGATTTCCTTCTCATGACTAGTTAGAATACTGTGTTTATCTTTGTTCATACATTCTATAGCATTGTTAGTATTATCTGCATGCATCCTTGTCTAGGGGCTGCTTGCAATTCCTAACTCTTGATGGTCAGGATAGATTCTGTCATTATTAATTTGGTTCATTATATTGTCAGTGTCTTCTGGATGTATTAATATTTTGTGTAAGGGCTCTATGTGATTCCCCTATCCGGTTAATCAAGATAGTGTCTATCGTTAGTCATCGAGTCCATTGCATTGTCAACATCATTTGCATTAACTTTGTCTAGGGGCTCAATGTGATTCTCCTATCTTAACAGTGTCTGCCTTTATTAATCTATTCCATTGCATAGTCAATGTCTTTTCAATGAGTTTTTCTCTAAAGGCCCACATGATTTTCCTTTCACTACAATCAAGATGGTCTCTATCTTTGTTCATCACTTATTGCATTGTTAGTATTTTTGCATGCATTTTTCTTATCTAGGGGCTCTCTGTGATTCCCTCATCTCTTGATAGTCAGGATAGTCTGTGTCTTTGTTCATCTAGCTTATTGCATTGTTGTTCTTCTGGATGCATTTTATTTTATCTATGGACTCCTTGTGATTCGCCTCTAATGGCAATTAAGATAGTGCCTATCTTCATCCACCTGATTGCATTGTTAGTGTCTTCTGCATGCATTTTGCCTTATCTAGGGGATCATGGTGCTTCCCTTCTTCTAACAGTCATGATAGTGTCTACCTGTCTTTAACTAGTTAGTCTAGCCTCTTGCATTCTTAGTATTGTATGTATGCATTTTTTGTCTAATGGCTCCCTATGATTCCTTTTTCATATTAATCATGATAGTAAAAAAGGCATTTTGTCGTCCATACAACATGTTGTATATTCTTTGTGATTTGTTTTTTTCTCGTGATTAGTTTTGGGTTCTCCGTTATTAGGTCATGCATGTGGTCTAGAGAATCTTTGTTTTGACTTTTGGTGATAGTTATCTCCTGTCTTCGGGTTGTATCTTATGGTATGATACATACCTTTGATTGCCCATGTGCTTCCTTTACATTACCTATCCTTTTCCTGTCAGTTCTATCTATGTCCAAAGGTATCAACCATTAATCCAGCTTAGTACGTAGAAGTCACATCCAATCTTCTTACTGGATCTAGTTTGAACTACATTTGATTTGATCCCTTTTTTATGACGGTCTATAGGCAACCTTCTTCCGGTGCAGCCATTTTCCTGTTCAAATCTACGTCCGAGGATAGAACCTCTTAATCCAGCTTGGCATACAGATATCGGGTACCTTCCTTTTTTCAGTCTCAAATCAATTACAATTCAGTCTTAGTCCTAGTTCCAGCCTCGATCGACTCCTAGTCTACTATTAATCTTAATCTTACTCCAAATCTAGGTTTGAGGGTAGAAACCCTCAATCAAGGTTGGCACACTGATATCGCATACCTTCCTCTGTCTCATCTCAGTCCCATTTTCATCCTTTGTTCCATCCCAGTCCGGTTCCAGTTCTAGTTTATTCAAATCTATGTCTGAGGGCGTTAACCCTCAATTTAGGTTGCTATGCAGATATCTTGTGCACTCCTGTTCCAGTTCCGGCTCCAGTCTTAGTCCGGTTCCAATCTAGCATAGTCTAGTTAGCATAACCATGGAAATTTATATAACTAGCAACTAGAAACTTTTTGTTGCCTTGATTATCACATAAGTTATATAAGTGTATAAGGAAATCTAACCAGTCTTTGTATGCTTTACGTGTTTTGTGTGCCTGAGCATGTTATATAATCCCCGCCCATGATAATCTTACATGTCTGTATGTCTTGCATGTTGGCGTAGTCCCTTCTGTGCATTTTACATGGTTTGCCTGTGTGCTTTTCCAATATTGTGTGCTTGCAACTTTGATTATGCGTGCTTATATGCTTGGATATATCGTGCCTTATGTGCTTTGATGATTTACACATGTCTTTAAACATGTTACTTTTGATGACTTGCCTGTATGATTTTCTCTTTTTGTGCACTTGCATGCTTTGATTTTGCTTGCTTGAGTGTTTTGATAGTTTGCCATATTGTGGGGCTATTTCTCAAAGTTATGTGCGGGCTTCCTTTAGCCCAAGTTTATGGTAATTTTGGTCTTCAAGTTTCCTTATCTATATCAATATTTATCTTTCTTTGTAATTATAGAGATCTAATCGTCAAGTGAACTGCATAAACGAGTAGAAATAATAGGAATGCCGACCAGGCTTACCAAAGAAGATCGGAGCTGAGAAGATTAGGCCTCTGCGGTACCAAGTTGTTGCTTTCTCCTTATGTGAATTACGTTGATTGATTTCGCATCTAATTATGCAAATATGTTACTGAGTTTAAATGTGTTTGGTGCAAGACCAATATAACATACATTTCTTCTTTACCAAAGCAACAGTCTTGTAAGGCCCCAAATAGTCTGTTATTAATTATTTTTTATTTTTGCGTTTTTACCTTCGTAATTTTAGTTATCTTTTGAGCTACTTTTAAGTAAGTGTGTATCTTTAGGGGTCTTTTGGTTATTTACCAAGCCTAGATAATTAAGGGCTAGTAGTCAATTCTCTTTTATCGATACTTTCAATTTTGGCTTATAGAGAATAGAAATAAAGGAAACATAGGGTGTTGGAAGATTGTAGTTTTCTACCCACAATTAGTGAGTGATCTTAAACCACTTTGATCACAAGGACAAATTAAAGAAACTTAGAATCGCGCTTCTGAAGATTTATATGTAATCGGATTAATTAAATTATTTAGGCTTTCAGGAGTAGAAGGGTCAGATTGTTTTAGTTCTGCTTCTCACACTTCCATCCGGTTCAGGTGGTTTTGTTATCTACAGTGATGCCTCTTTGAAGGGATTGGGTTGTGTTCTTATGCAATATGGAAAGGTTATTGAGATGCCTCATGCCAGTTGAAAAATTACGAAAGAAACTACCCTACTCATGACTTAGAGTTGGCCACAGTTGTGTTTGCACTTAAGATCTCGAGGCATTATAAAAGGATCACAAGAGCCTTAAATATCTGTTTACACAGAAAGAGTTGAATATAAGGCAGCGCTATTGGATCGAGTTACTAAATGATTATCATTTCAAGATTCATCATCATCCAGGTAAGGCAAATGTGGTGGCTGACACATTAAGTAGGAAAAGCACGTGCAACTTAGCAGTTTTGATAACTCGTCAGCCGCAATTATTAGCAGACTTGCAGAGTTTGGAGTCGGTGATCCGTATTTGGGGTTCAGATGGCCAGTTGGCATATTTAGGTTGAGCCCTTCATTATTAGGAGAACCAAGTCTATTCAAGTGAGTGACCCAGACTTGGTTCCTATTGTGGAGGATGTGAAGGTTGGTGAGTAACTTATCTCGAGGATGATGATACTTTAAGGATGGGCTCAAGGTCGTGTGTCCTAGCAGTGTCAGAATTGAGTGCAGAGTTGTTAAAGTTAGGTCATGATTTAGGTTTTGCTTTACATCCTCATACTACTAAAATGTATATAGATCTTCATGGGAACTTCTGTGGAGTGGTATGAAGAAGGAGATTGTAGATCTCTTATCAAGGTGTATGGTTTGTCGGCGGATTAAGGCCGAGCATCAGCGACCTGCAGGCAAGTTACAATCACTAGAGGTTTCTCAGTGAAAGTGGGAGCATGTGACCATGAACTTTGTAATTAGCTCACCGAGTACCTTAGGTAAGCATGATGTAGTTTGACCAAATCTGCACACGTAGTTGCTATTCTTGTTAACTATACCACTGACAGAGATCCACGTTTCACATGCATCTCGTTTTTGGACTAGTTTGCACAAGGCCTTAGGCACTCATATGGATTTGAGTATTGCTTTTCATTTACATGCAGATGTTAGTCTAAGTGTACTATTCAGACCCTAAAGGATATGTTACGTGCTTGTTCGTTAGGCCTTCATAGTAATTTGGGATGAGCATTTGCCTTTGATTGAGTTTGCCTATAACAATAGTTATCCGGTAAGAATTAAGATGGATCCATATGAAGCTTTGTATGGGCGTAAATGTTGAAAACCTACATGTTGATACAAGGTTGGTAAGCAGAGTTTATTAGGTCCTAAGATTATTTAGGACACTTCAAATAAGATTTAGTTAATTCAGGATCGAATGCGTGATGCGCAAAGTCGCCAGAGAAGTTATGTAACAATCATTGTCATGACTTAAATTTCGAGGTTAGTGATCATGTCTTCTTGCGAGTTTTACTAGAAAAGGGCTTGATGAGGTTTGAAAGGAAGGGAAAGTTGAATCATATATATATTGGACCTTACGAGGTTCTGGATTGAGCTGGCCATGTTACCGTGTTGCTTTGCTGCCGGATATGTCACGTGTGCACATGTCTTTCATGTTTCCATTTTAAGGAAGTACATGCACAATCCATCCATGTTGTGGTGTACGAGCCTTCCCTTATTCATGAGGACCTATTAGTGGAGCAACAGCCCATCGATATTTTGGATAGGCGAGACCAGGTTTTACATACGAAGATGATACCTTTTGTGAAAGTGCTTTGGTGGAATCACGTTGTTGAGGAGGCCACATGGGAACTCGAGGACTCTATGAGATTCCTTTGCTATTCGATGACTTGAACTACGTAAATTTCAAAGATGAAATTTTTATAAGTAGGAGAGGATGTAGACCCCAATTAATTTGTTTTTAATTATTGTTATGTTTTAGGTTGCCTTCGTTATTTTAGTTATCTTTTTGAGCTACTTTGAATAAGTGAAATATCTTAAGGGGCCTTTTGGTTATACCAACCTAGAGAATTCAGGCTTAGCCAGTTCTATTTTATCGATACTTTCAGTTTCGACTTACAAAGAGATAGAAGAAAGGAAAATCTAGGGTGAAGATTGTTATTTTGTATGGTAAGTGATCATAAACCTACTTTAATTATAAGGACGAACCTTACCAAATTAGAACTGTGCAAATTGGTCAAATTTGAGGGCTTTGTTAGTTTTGAACCGAATCTTCATTGATGCTTACTCTACAGTAATAGAAAGGTCAGAAGGTATTGATGCTTACTTACTCTACAGTAATAGAAAGGTCAGAAGGTCTAATTTCAAATGGTTTTGTAATCATTAAAAAAATTAAGTATAGCTCAAGATAATTAGGAAATACTAAAAGTCTGTCAGATTTGGCATAAGGTTCGGTAATCCACAATTATCGTAATCGGCAATTAACAAAATTGGGCTTAAGATATATTTATGGAAAGATAACTTAAAAACCTTCCAAATGTTGTAAAGCAGGACGTATGTCTGTTTTTTAATATGAGCAAATTATTATTGACCGAGT
Organism: Escallonia herrerae; assembly: GCA_033070095.1. Classification (NCBI taxonomy): domain Eukaryota; kingdom Viridiplantae; phylum Streptophyta; class Magnoliopsida; order Escalloniales; family Escalloniaceae; genus Escallonia; species Escallonia herrerae. The sequence continues at coordinate 86,343 of JAVXUP010002437.1, read as the reverse complement.
TGGATGATTGTGCACATTTACCCCAAAGCGTATCCTACCAAACATAGAAATCCATGACAAGCAACAAGATGATCTAACAACCAAGAAAAAAAACTAGAACATGGTATAAACATTTCATACTGTAGGAAAAGAAGCGAACTGTTGATCGTTGTCTTTCTCCTCTCCGATATGAGTTGATAATATTACGTTGATAGAGAGAGTGCTTTACACTTTTCCGCCAAACCAGAACGAGAGCCAACTGGGTTGATCATAATGTCCTTCTTTTGCAACGTTATAACACTCTGTCTAGTCTTACTATCTCTACTAAGTAGCATCCGAGAAAGCACATGCTAAGCAGATCTTTACCACAGCCATATCTCCATAAGCATCCAAAGCTGCCTATCTAACACCCAGGAAAAAGAAAAACTAGAACATGGTATAAACATTTCATACTGTAGGAATGATGATCAAGTGAACCTACATGCAAGATGACGACCCCAAAATAGATGCGACATTGCGAAAATGGGTTGTTAATAGTCATGTTAATTTTAGGTAATATGAAACTTGCACTAGCTGCATCAAAGTCTGAGTGCATCAAAGTCTGAGTGAAGCTTTGGATAGGTACACACACACACACACAAAAGAGGGGGATGGGGAATTTTGAAATAGATAGTACGGAAAAACGACCTATTACATATTTCTTTGGTCTTTGTTCTTCGGTGATGCAAGATTTCCTTCGCAAAGAAAGTGTCATGTAGAAGCTATACAAGTGTAGAGCTAATAACATTTCGAACAAGTGTGTTGAGAGTGAAAACTAGTGGCCCCCTAAGTTGTGGTTAGAAGCAGTGGCTATGTCAACTTTGGGGAAAAACCAGCCATCGAAGACCCCCAAACCTTCACAGGTATTTCGTCGATGTAGTAATCTTCAGGGATAATAAATCACAAAAGCAATATATATATAGAATACAAAGTCATGAATGCCAAGTAGCAATTCACCTGAATGAGGTTGGTATGCTTGATTTTTATTTTTTTTCGATCTTGATACCAAGGGCACTTTTCTTTGTAATTTTGCAACTCAAAATGAGAAATGCTATTATCGTAAAGAATAGAACTGGAAAATAAATAAAGGAAGGGGAAGGCTTTTGTGTTGCTCCGCCATAAAAAGCTTTTCTATCGCAATTAGCACAAAAGGCAGTTATGCCCTTTAGGGGTGAGCATCAAACTGTTCAAACCAATCTAAATTGTTCTGATAAAATAAACCAAACCGATCCAATTTGAAGCTTCCAAAAATCTTGACGAGTCGGTTTCATATTTCTCAAACTGATCTCAGTTTGATTTGGTTGACGGTTCACTTTTTTTAAGCTAATCACAAACCGGATCTAACCAACCTATGCTATACATTAATTCACTTTTAGTAATATTCATGCATAAATTGACATACATAGTACTAAGCAAAATAAAATAAAAACAAAACAAAATCTTTAAAGCTAAAAGACCATAAAATAGTGAGAGCAGTAATAATGCAAAATTCTAGAGATCATATTTATTCATTCTTTCTCGTACTTCAGTGATAGTGACAAAGGTATAATTAAGTTTATATTGAAAATTCATATATGGAATAATACTTACATCTTATGTCAACATAAGCAGTTAGATATTAAATATAGCTAGATTATGTGCAATATAGAGAGAACATAACTCAAATTCTAAGAAAATATTTACATCAAATAGTCGGTATGTAAAGGGAGAATTTTTTTAATGGACACAAACCAATCCGAACCGACCAAACAGAACCTTTTAAATGATGGTGTTTGGTTTGGTTCGGTCAAAAATTTTCAAAACAATGGTTTTATTTGCGGTTTGACCCCTAAATGAACCAAGCTGAACCGTTCAATCGTGATGCCCTTATTTGAAGCTCACATGTGTTAATTCATTAAGGGAGAAAAAAGCCATTTTTGTTTTAAAGTCATATTACTATTGCAATCATAATCCTTTCTCTTTCTTTCCTAGCCACCACCACCATACCCTGCCGCCGCCACATTTCCCTCGCCATCACCACTATCACGTCGGCAGCCCCTATGGTGCCCCATCCACCACGATAGCCCTCATGGTCTCCCCATCCACCACCACAATCTTAGAAGGGTGGGGGGGAAGTGTGCTCCCAAATATCTAGCTTTCCTGCCACTACTGTTGTACCCAACAACTATCGCTGCGTTGTCGTGCCCTGCTGCTAGTGTCAATACCACTGCGCGCTACGGGGGTGGTGACGGCTGAGGAAGAAAGTGAAAATCTAGGTTATTAAAATTGAAACGGCATTATACATATTTACCCTATGAGTCAATACATTCATGATTAATATAAGTGTGTGTGTGTGTCTTTTTGCTATTATGTTAGAAAAATTTTCAACATATAATTTTCCATAAAGTAAATGGTAATCCAGCTTGTTCAGCACCGAATGAATTCAGGTTTAATAGGCATAAATGAACTTTAGTTTGTTGAATTACTCAAAGGCAGTTAGCGCGAACCAAACTTATTGCTCACAAAGGCAATTAGAAGTGAACGGTATCAAATACGAGTTGGAACACAAGGTAAGGATTGAAATCCATGACAAGCCCATCTTTCTAGTGTTTGTATTCTTGTTAGATTATGCAAGCCATTGTGATTAGCATTAGGATCATACACACACGAAATCTTACAATTAGGGTTTTAATTGATTGAGACACGCATACAATATAATAGTTGCGACGAATCACAAAGACAGTGGCAGCTGCCACAGTGGTGATTAACGACAGAATAAAAAATAATTAAGGCAAATTGGTTAAATAAACAAAAATAAAATTTGGTGCTTCTACCGATTCATATGTTTCTTCACTCTCCATTTGTTGCTAAACTATATTTTAGAGATCAATAAGAAGATGAAGGAATAGAGTACATATGCAAGGGACGGAACCTCGGTTGAAATGGGTCAATTTTGTAACAAATAGCGGTTGTAGAGACAGTGAGACGCAGCGTACCCACCTGCCTACCTACCAACCGAATCAAGTCCCCCGTTAAAACCAGTCATCTATGCTCTCAACTACCCCCGGCTGCTCTCAACTACCCCCGCGCCTCCCTGCCTGGCTAAAACCAGTCATCTATGCTATCTGCCTGGTTACACATTGCAAACCGCAGCCAAAATTCCATCAGCTTGGACGATGTCGTCGTCTTCGCGTTCAGCATCAACCAAACACCAAGGGGTCATTACCTGCAAAGGTATATGCACTGTTGCTGCTTTTGATTTTTCTCTTCAATTACCATGATGTAAAGGGTGAGTGAGTGATCTTTTCTTTTGTTAATTGAGTGTGTAAAATGTGAAGCTGCGGTGGCATGGGGACCGGGAGAGGCACTGGTAATGGAGGAGGTGCAGGTGAGTCCGCCCCAACCCATGGAGATTCGCCTCAAGGTGGTCTGCACCTCCCTCTGTCGGAGTGACATCACCTCTTGGCTCGCTCAGGTAATTTTGGTCTGCTTCTTTTCTTGTCTTTTCTTTTTTTCTTTTTCTGTGCCTTTTTTAATCCTTTGTCAAACAAGTTCTTTGGCTTTGATGTTTTGCGGCATTTTGTTGTAGTTTGTAGCGGAATGGCTGAAATGCCAGTAATGACTAGTTTGAACAAGTGCAAGTGGCATGTCGCATAGCCCTCTAAACAAAATAGCTTTAGTATTGATGTGAAATTACAAAGAGTGCAATCCGTTAATAAGAATGATCTGAGTTCAGAATTGTGCCACAAATAACTTGTCACTGACTACCACAGATTTGTTCTCCAGCAGTTTGTTAAATACAAGTTCTAGATAGTCTAATGCTTTAGGGCCCACTTTCTTTGTGGTTTAAATCTTTGTCACCGTGATCGTAACAGTAATGGCAATCGAAATCGTCTATGTAATGAACGTGTTTGGTTCACCTCCGGAGATTTCATCAACAATGTAGTTATAATTAGCCTGAGTGTCTGGTTTAACAAATGAATGTTATAATCTCCCCCCATAATATGTTTTATCTATATATTTTATTAAGATATTTAGAAAGCTCAAAATAAAAGTGTTATTTATCTTTTTACTGATATGATAAATAAACTTAAACGTGGCACTGTACATATATTCTTAAGGGGGGTTTGTGTGTTGTGGATGTGTTTGTGTGCGTGCATGCGCGTATATCTGTAATGAATGTTAAATAATTGTGATTATATTTGAGAAGATCAAAGAAATTAATTTCGAATGTTCTTTTTGTATGATACAAAAGTATTCAATGGTAGGTGCAAATATGACATTGTTTTTCATTACTCAGTTGGGCGTAATTTGGAGGAGGGGGTGTGGGGGAAGAACCCTCTTGGTGATGAAACAGAGAAGCCTCCATTGAGAGTGTCTGGGACGACATCATAATGGCCATTACGGGCTAAACTTTACAACAAATGCTTTATTTTTTTAATTACTGGACTGATTACGCCCTTAATTACCTCTAAATGGTGAACCAAACTGGCCCTGAAAGCATCGTGAAAGCTAGATCTAATACCTGGTAAATATCTCCTATACATTCAACTAGTTACGATGCGTCTGCTTTTATTGAACACATACCTAAATGGACATGCGAACATTTGCTGAAAATGGATGTCAACAATGTACACGTGTGGTGCTTAATTACTTAGATGAGCCAAAAACCGAATGGCTTGAGCGTGATCAAAGTCTGGGTTTCATCCTGTGTATGTACAGTTTATGATGGCATGACTAGGGCAAACTAAAATATTGCGGTTGAAGTGGCTTCCACGGTTGAGTACAGTTACATGTAGGATCTTGGTGGGGTTGCAGTAAATCTCGACGAGAAAGAGCGCAGTTTGTACAAGTCTTGCCACCTCAATGGAGCTTGACAATCTTGGCCTCTTTATCCATGTCCCATGCATTTAGGTCTGTATGAGGTGGATGTCCCACATCAGGTAAGTGTAGTAAAGAGGAAGGACACATAGTGTATAGGCCAAAGACCAAATGGTTAAAGTTTTTGGTCAAATGTTGGTTTAATCCTGCATTTATGGGTTTTCCAATAGCTCCCATTTTCTGCACAAATTATATTCATGCATTTGCATGCACAGCCAGATGCATACTTAGTAGTTAGTGCCTATGCTTTGCTTTGTTCGGGAATATAAAGAGCATCTGCATTTAAAATCGAAGAAATCTAGCCATTGATGACTGTCGTCTGCATTTACTAGTTAGTAAGTAAACTTCATTGCTGTGGAATGATTTTCTCATAAGTTACTATTAGTAGCACTCAAAGAAGTCTAGGATTTGATGACCCTCAGAGAGTTTACGCCAATGGTTGGACAATATGATATACGTGCGGTGCTGCACCAACCTTTTGGGCTGCTAGATAAGGATTAAAATAAGTTTGTCCCTCCTAGGGCTATATTGTGCTATAAGATTCTTAATTTTTAACATAGGAGCTTGCTTAAAAGAGAATGACACGAAGGCAGAAGTAGAAAGAACCCTAAGTTGGCACTATTACAACCTCTCCCGTAATTTGAATTGTAGCTTCCTCATGAAAAAAATGCAAAGAGGTTACGTAACTGAATATTTTAATACATTGGCACGATTTTTTTTCTTTTGTGTTTCTCCGTACTCTTTTCTTCTTTCGCTTTTCCTATAGAAGTAAAATAGAGATTAGTTTTCCATTTTATTTTGGTTAACCCTCTTCCATGGAATATTGCTAACAATAATTTTTGTGCCTCTGAAGACAATCACAATCTCAAGACTAATAACTTGCATGTTTTTATGCAGGCACAACCTCCAATATTTCCTCGGATTTTTGGCCATGAAGCATCAGGGTCACTTTTTTAACTCTCTTTCCTTGTATCTTGATGGATAAAATGATTTTCTATTTGTATAATCTTGCAGATGCATTTTATTGTCTGCTGCATTATTGTATAACTTTGTGGATTTCGAAGATTAATATCATGGACCTGAAAAACAGAATAAGAAGGGAAACAAACTTTAGCAAGACATTAGGAGACATTATGAATTTTACAGGTTAGAGATTAGCGCCAAAGATGGTAGCTTAACGGTAGAAAAGACTAAGGTCAGCAACTAACCTTGTTCCTATCCGAGCAAGAGGTACACGTATGTAACAAACCGGGTATCTCCTGTTCTCAAATGCACCGAAGTCTAATCGATGAAGTGGGAAGTTACCAAGACACAGAATCGATTGTCTTTTACATTGCTGTATGTGAGAGATCTACATTGTTACGTCATAATTAAGGTGTTTTTAGGATCAACTGGCTTGTGAGTTCATATGAAGTTTGGGACTGTCACCTATTTTTTCTTATATAACAACTCAGCTTTTTTTTTTCTGTCCACTTGCAACACTAGTTTCTGAACTTCCAGCAGTAATTTTGCAGGATTGTTGAGAGTGTCGGGCAAGGAGTTACTGAATTTGAAGAGGGTGACCACGTGCTTACATTGTTTATTGGAGAATGTAAGAGGTGCAGACACTGTACCTCAGGAAAAAGCAACATCTGCCAAGTATTGGGGTTGGAGCGGAGAGGTGTAATGCATAGTGATCAGGAGACACGGTTCTCGGTTAAAGGGAAACCCATTTATCATTATTGCGCGGTTTCAAGTTTCAGTGAGTATACTGTTGTGCACTCTGGATGTGCTGTCAAAGTCAGCTCAATCGCCCCTCTAGAGAAAGTTTGCCTCCTTAGTTGTGGAGTGGCAGCAGGTAATGTATTTGATGTTCATGGTATTTTTCATATCAAAGGTTTCCCAACCTTTTTTATCAATTTGCGTGATCCGTGGGTGATGCCTAGGTGAGGACGTGTCAAGAACAAGCAAAAATTCATCCATATATTTCATGACTTGTAAACATGCATACCTGCATTAAAACATGATCATACATACATTTTCGCATAAATCTCGTTTTGTGGTGATGTATCTCTATAGAGCAGTTTAACATGACTATTGCCTTTAAGGTTGGCTTCAAGACCATAATGTTGTTTGACTTTTTAGCTTGGAATGGTTGGATCTTTTACTGCTAGATGGAAGCAAGAAAAGAGAAATATCTGGTCTGTTGCGATGTAATGGATTTCTGTACTTGGTTTAGTTTTAGTGGATGAAAGATTCAGCAAATTAGAAACACTTGGGACGGGAGAGAGTTGAGAACCCTGTTGTATGAGATTGGGTTGCTATCTGCATTTACCAGTAAAAGTAAAGGTTTCTCTTGATGATGAATATTTCGCTTTGGACACGTTAAGCCAAACAATCGTATATAAGCTTGCTGTCTCACCACTGGATGCAAATTGGTTTTGGGTTGCTAGTTATAACCTGCTATGAAAAGTAGACAATCACCTCATTTTGAATGCACAATCACCCTTCAATAGACTAAGAATGCCATCTATTTTGTCAATTACACCAAGGGGATATCAACGAGTGGAATGGATTAGAGCCAGTTTGAGGTTCCCCATGAATTGACGCATGGAATGGAGCCACCATTTAAACATTTCCTACTCCCTTCGTTCTTTTAATAAGACACTGTTTTCTTTGTGTTACATCCATTAAAGTAACATGCACTTTTACAAGCAAGGGCTAGGTTTATGTTCCTCATTTTTCCTATAATACACAGACCAGAAGGTGTCAATCCACCAAACTAGAAGTTAATGGTCTGAATCGGAAGTTAGTAGTTGTCTACGAAATCGCATTAAGAAGGAAAGGACTACTAATTTGAAGGGAGGGACAATTTTAAAGAGATGGAGTAACATGGATGTGTTGGATTTACTCATGTGTGGTTTGGCGGGGTTTGTGGGGTTGGGGAGTGCGCAAAACGTGGTTAAACTATCTTTAAGAGATCAAGCTTTTACATGTCAGTTCTGTTGGTTTTCATTCTAAGAGTTTCTTGGGTACTATGTTACTCCCTCCATCCTTAAATAAGTGATCTCTTTGACTTTTCACGAAGTTCAAGTATCAAGTTAAAGCATTGAGTCTTTCCAATCCTCCCCTCATCAAACAAAGCGACACACTGAACTATCTGGTCCTACCATCAAAGATTACTCTCTTTTTTACTACTTTGACGGGGCGGAGCTCCACCATGATTGCCGCAACATATATTTTGCTTTTTCAGGATCTCGCCCTCTCTTATGGACCCATTGAGACTATCACCATCACCACTTCCTTCACCTTCATAATCCCTAGTGGACCCCTTCCCTTTCACCACCTCGTCACAGATCTGCCTCCAAATGCATCACCGCCATGGCATAATCTCCCTTTCCCTCAACATAAACTCTTGGCAGGAAATTGAAGACTGAATAATTGATGATTTCAGTACAAGAACATTGAGGTCATACGCCTTATGAAAGATGAGTAATTGATGATTTATTAAAGATTAATGGTGGAAGAAGCAGGTGAATGCTTCGGCCAGTGCCCCCTCAAGTCGGACTGCCGCCCATACCGCTAGGCTCCGCTACTTAGCCATTGCTTCTTCCAGGCATCCGCCTACTTGATCTCCCCTTTGCCTAGGTGCCCGCCTACTCGACCGCTACATTGCCTGTTCAACCGACTAGGCCGCGGCATGCTTTTTATGAGTTGAACTACTAAATATTGTATTAATTACAGTGAACTTGCTTAACGTTTAATAGTATTACACTCAGCTATATGACCTTTTAAAATTACGCTCACCCCATCAGCTATATGACCTTTGATATATTATCACATCCAACCCCGCCCTATTTTGGTTTGTCCTAATGCCGTTGCGAGTTGTTCAATCCACAATTATGCCCCCACCACACCCTCTAGATTACCTTCTTCTTAACCGTCTACAACACCCCCCCCCCCCCCCCCTCCCCTCTCCAATTGAACACGCAAATTAAATATTGTTCTCTGTCTCATCGTTCAAACAGTGATTTGCACCCATTTCCTCTCTCTCACTAACACAAAACTATATGAGATTTTCGTTGCTGCCAGCAGATCTCCTTTACTCCCTTACAACTTATTATAATTTCCCTGCTTTCTTTTTCACCCATTTCCTCTCTCTCACTAACACATATGTACAGAACCAGTGATCTGTCAAACCGTTGTAGCTTTAATCGAATTCTCACCAGGAATTGCTCAAATCACAACAATCAAAATTGAGCCTGTTGCAACCACTGGAGATCTCCACCGTTGCGGACAAATACAACCACCACCTCTATCTCGAGTTATTATTCATCTCTCTCAATCACGAAAGATCTCCATGGTTGCCTCCAGCATTGTGCTTGCTCATCTCTCGTCATGGGTATCATCTCAACAATGATTAACCTCTATGCTGGGCTCACTGATGGTCGAGTTTGTAATATGGCTCTGTCCCTTGGTGGTTTCGGTGGTAATAAAAGAGAGATCAAGAGGAAGAGGGAGGGTTGCACCAGTGCCGTGGCAAACTGGTGTGGAAAAATATTATTGCAGTACTGAAAAACCCAAGGCAGCATTTTCAACTTCTATTTTTTGGTTAGAATTGTGAGTGTAGTGTAATTTTTTAAACCTCATGCAGTGGAATGTCATGTGCTCATGTAGGTTCGGTGTAATTAACCCCTAAATATATCAGATGTGTGTTTAGCTTTGTTTTGATTGTGAGTTGATCCACTCCACTTTCAGATCCCACTGAAGAAACTTTGGGTAATTGAGTGAATCATCTGTGATCGGATCAAGTTTCAGAAGTTTTTCTTTTCATGTTATAGGTGAAGAAAGCTTGGTAATTTGATGGTAATGGAGTACGTCTGGTGAGGGATCAACATTCAGAAACTTGGTAATTGATTTTTGGAAATGGGTGAAGAATGTGGGTAATGTTAATGGATACTGATGTTTAAATATTGTGGGGCGGTGATATTTGTAGTGAAGGAGAGGAGAGAGGTTGGTGGAAACTCAGAGGAGAGAAAACTGAGTGGAAGAAAGGAGGATGGAGAAAAACGATAACATTGAAATTGAGAAATGAGGAGAGACAAAGGGTAAAAAACAAAAAGAACAAACAAAAAATTGCGAAAGAAATCACTAATTTAGTAATTTATAATTATAACCTATAAGGTACCTCAGAACACCCCAAAGTTATGTACTCTCACTTCCCACTTTTGAACTTCTTTTTATTGATTTCTAAACATAGGCCCGATTTTTATTTCTCCATGTGAAACCCCCCAAAAACCGAGGTCTCCAAACCTGTGACAACCTCAAGGAACAGCGGCGATGATATCTCCAGCACTAGCAAATACGAGTGCCTGCTTTTCATTTTCATCAAAAGCTTGGACTTCAAGTTTTCTGTTAATTTTACCTGTCATCCACTCCGGCAATGTTAATTCTTGCCAGCTCTGGACGTTGGAACTGTCATTTCAAAGGATTCTCATTGTCATCGTCAAATGGTTCCTTGTTTTTCCTAAATGGTTATGTTGTTTAATTACTTTTGGTGGATGATATGGCTAGGGAGAGGTGAATAGTTTTGGCCTGTTGCCGGTAATAGTGAGTGATATGTATCTAGTAATCAGGTCTATGTACTGCTTATTGTATCGTATCACGAATCGTAAGATACCATCAATTGTTTCAAACTTTTAGCAAATGCAGTTTCAGAATTTTATTCAAAAATTCATAATAAAAAAGTTGCAAAATTTTTTGTCGGAGTTTATTTCCACCCCTTTATATGCTAATTCACTCCCTCATTTGTTGCTGAAAGGTTAAGAATTGTCACTGAAATGCGTGTGAAAAGCATGAAAGAAGGGTTGGAATAGCATCTCCCTCGTTTTCCATTTCATTTTGGTTTCTGATAGGAGGGAAGGTCCGTCTTCAAAGAACTTACAATCAGGTGCAGTATGCAGTTGGGTTTCTTGGTGATGGTTGATGGGAATGTGTCACTAAGGAAATGGAATTGTCAAAGGTCTGATAATTTAACGCTGTTGCCCAGTCCGCCAAGGTGTAGCATTAAGGACCCTGCCTGCTCGTCCCCCCACCTATCCGCCTAGTCTGCCCACATGGTCACCTTTGTGACCCAAATTTTCATCATTCCACCTCATCTCGTCGTCCGGCTGACCCCCAACGAACCCTGCAATCAAGTTAACTGGGCTGTTGAGAATCATTCTTGCTGTCATGTGGCGCTCAAACACGAGGAATGTATCTCGTTGTACGTTTTTTCTTTTTCAGGTAAAGGTCCTTCGTTCATCGTAGAGCTTGAGCAGTTACATCCTAAACGCGGGACAAGCCCAAACATCTCTGTTTGTGATTATTTTACTGACTATTTACAGTGAAAGAAAAGATTTTACTCCAGAAATTATTTGATATATCCCGAGCTAAACAAAGATTCTCGTTTTGATGGTTCCTTTTCAAGCTCCTCAAGCTAAGAGCACTAAACTGGATCAACTGCTCAATCATCCTTAAACCCCCTCTGTTCTTCTGAGAATTCTGAAAAGCTCCTGTTTCTTTCCTTCCAGATTACATACACTGTGACCGCCATTGCTAATTTCGAAATCTGGCACGAGATCTTTAACCATGAAATTTTAAAATAACAAAGTGCATGATTTGTTCCCAGCTTGTAAATAAGAGATTTCCACCTTCTGCAATATGTGTCCCCACTGCTAGAGAAAGGATGTCCATTAAAACATGATCCAGCATGTGTCCCCCACTACAACATTCTATTCCTTCAATCAATCGTTAGTTCTAAGACATCTTCCACAGAGCATTCACAGAATTACTGCGCATCTAGGAATATGTCCTGAGAACCAAACCACTTGCCACCAAGACACAACAGGCTTATGCACTGTAATTACATTAACAAGTTGATTTAATGGTGAATATGCCATTTGAATTGAGAGACAGATCAGTTTATCAGGTTACTCTGTGTTTGGAGGATGGAGTTGCAGGAGTTCATTCTGCCAATGTCTAACAGCCTGTTATCCTAGTGCATGCATTTTGCCAAACACATTAAGCATGATATCAAGTGAGTACTTATTGAATCGTAGATGATTCTCTTACAATAGTGTTCAGTCAAGGTACAGCAAAAAAAAATGAGGGCCGATCACTTATCTGGAGACAGAGTATTAGTTAATATCAAAGATTGCCAATGATAATAAAACTTAAGGTGAATCAGTGAAATGGACTTTCAGTTTTTTGCTGGATTCTAGTCTTTTCCTTCGTATGTACCAGACGCTGACTTAAGCTTTAAAGGAATACACGAAGACTCCTAGTTATGTTGTATGCGCACACTTCAATGAGGCGCATAAGGAAACAAATCTTTTCATGTCTTGACTTGCTGAAAATAGAATGGAGCATATTTCATCGTTCTATATTTGGCGTTGAGAAAGATTTTGTTGTTTTTAGTGTTCTGCCTCATTATTGCAAATTTTATCAGGTCTTGGTGCAGCGTGGAAGGTTGCTGATGTATCTGAAGGATCAACAGTTGTCATATTTGGTCTGGGAACTGTAGGCCTTTCAGTAAGTTTATGCCACAGACGTAATTGTTAGCTACCTTGACAGATAAAATTTGATCATTTACATCTTCTTGTATGATAAGGTGGCACAAGGGGCCAAAATGAGGGGAGCTTCACGTATAATTGGCGTGGACACTAATCCTGAAAAGAGTGAAAAAGGTCTGTATATTGTGCTTTTAAATTTCGGCTAATTTATTCCATTTCAAAAATGTTAAATTTGTTCACATTCTTCTGTTACTGTGCAGCAAAGGCCTTTGGAATAACAGATTTTATCAACCCAAATGACTGCAATGAACCAATTCAACAGGTTTTTCATCTAATTCAGCTAAGACAGAATAATAATGGTTTTGGCAGGGATGGGAAGACAAAAATGTTAAGTTTCCATTCTAATTCGCAGTAATGAAAATTCTGATTTCGGGAGGGAGTCCAGACACGAAGAAAGTCTTTTCCACTCTCCATTCCTGTTTTTCTTGTTCTTTCATGTTGAGTGGCCAGCATCGTAGTTAATTATAACTCCAGTTATTCCGTGTCCTTATGCTTATAAATTTAGTCAATATTCGTCAACCCAATTGAATTACTCTCTTCAAAGGAAGATCCAAAACAGGCACCATTTTTATATCGACTAAAATAAAACTAGAAACGAGAAACTCATCCAAAGGGGTTCATGTAATATTTATGCTGCTATATTCGTTATTGACTATAGAAGAAAAATACAGTACACAGACAATCACAATCAAACCGGAAAAAAAAAATGGTATCTTCCTATTGCAGAAAAGAAAATTAACAGAGCGCGTCTTGCACGAGTTGATCACATTCCCACCTTATCCTTCTTCAGACTGAAATTGGTTATAGTCTTACTTCACTCTTTTTAAATTGATTGCTGAGTTTGTTTCAGGTCATTAAAAACATCACTGATGGGGGTGCAGACTACTCATTTGAATGTGTAGGAGATACAGGAATGATAACCACGGCTTTACAGTCTTGTTGTGATGTAATGACTTCGATATTCCTGATTCTTTCTTTCCTTTACAATGACTTCCTCCGGTCGTTTTCTAATGTTATACTGGTCCCTTTTTTTTCATTGTAAAAGGGTTGGGGATTGGCTGTTACCCTTGGTGTACCAAACACAAAGCCAGAGATCGCAGCTCACTATGGGTTATTCCTTTCGGGGAGAACGTTGAGAGGATCTCTATTTGGAGGATGGAAGCCAAAATCTGATCTTCCTCAACTAGTGGACATGTACTTACGGGAGGTAAGAGTAACTATGGTAACCGCCTTGGGGTTTGAGCTTATGTAGTTCTTTATTGTTGATAACATAAGATTCTGCACTCTCCTTGCCACTCGTTTCCTGTTGTGGTAAAAGCACACCATCTCGCTGTTATCCTCGTAAGTGGTATTATCTACACAGCTCGGGGATGCCGGAATTGTTAGAGCAGGTATTACACAACAGTGTCGTTGATAATGCAATTAAGCACTTAAAACCAAAATCTTCAATGATGTTTAACTAAGTGCATTTCGTAACGCTTAATCTTATAGCACTTAAAAAATTATCTCCTGCCAAATATAGATCAAAAATTTTAAGTCAGGATGGACTTGCTTCAATGGATAGATCGTCAAAAGTTAGTGAACAAAATTTTATGTAAAAGCATAATTACCACAATGATACGGCCACAATCAAATTGCTGCCAACACCACCTCCACCGCACTAAAGCCACCATCACCACCAGCATCATGTCCTTTTTGCCACCACCACCACAATTATCATGGCCTAGCCACCACCACACCACACCACCAACACCGTCACCCCCACAATGATGTCGTCATCTCCACCACCATCACCGCCACCACCACTAACTCATGCACATCTGCCAAAAACATCTTGATAGCCACCACACTGCAACTACCACCATGATCGCCATGTTGTCCCCTATCACCAGCACCACAATTGCCAACACCATATCTTCACGCACCAAAACCACCATTATCACCACCAATACAACTACAGCCAACACCGTTTTGGCATTAAAAAAGTTACAAAATACACACATAAATGTATAACGATGGTAAAATGGATAAATTTATGAAATGGAACAATTTTCAGACATATGTTTTTGGTTATCAGACGGGTTCACTTTTTTTTTAGTGGTGAAAATTTAGTTGCTTTTTCAGTTTTACAAATTAAGCACTTAAGTTTTCAGCACTTAAATTTCAATTTTATCAAACAGACCCCGCGCATCTCTGAACTCCCCCTACCTGTGCACACTCTCTTCTGGCATGTTAACCTCCATTTGGCTTTAAATCACTAGACCGGCGTGATATGTGTGTGGTCGTGCTAAGCCTAGACCGATTCAAGTGATTTTAAGCCCAAGACCCAAATCGATGTGTGTGGGGATGGATTTGTGATTGATTTCTATCAAGCAATGTAGAGAATTTGGTTACGTAGGAGCCCATCCCACCCATGGTTAGGAACAGTTCCAAAAGGACCACATCAGAGAACAACCCACCACCAACCATTCTATTGATGAACCCATTGATACCCCCTGCATTCTAAAACCTAGCAGTGATGGTGAATTTTTAGTCACAAAAATATGCCCAATTACATTGAAAGGCTGACCGAGTTTCGATTTAGATAAATGATGGTGTCAGTCAATTTGGAATTTAGTGGTGGATGGAATGTTAGTGGCTTTGTGTTTATGTGGGCCGTGGTTTCTGTACAGTGCGGGTGATGGTTAGCTTAGTGGCGACCAAGGAGAGTACAAGACTCTAGATAATTTATTTGGAGCTGTGTATCCTTTGACAAGGTTTCTTATATTCATTTTCCCCTATCTATAAATGCAGTTGCCCGTGTTTTTCCTTGTTTGATTATTGTTAGGAGTCGAATTTCTTTTTATCGATAACGCGTTGTGCTTCTTTTTATGTTGAGGTGATTGATGATCTGATTTCTTCCCACAGGAACTCCACATTGACGAGTTCATAACACATAACCTGCCATTTGAGGAAATCAACAAAGCTTTTGATCTGATGACAGCCGGGAAGTGTTTGCGCTGTGTCATCCACATGCCAAGCTAGTGTTCTTCAAACCAGCTTGCACCTCAACTTATGCCATTGTGTTCAAAGAACTGAGACTTTGCTGCGTATTCTATTTTAGCATGGACAAACAGTTCATCCTCTGAAATCCAACTCAATTTGAATATCAATCGTCCTCATCCATTGAAAAGTTCCTAAATTATAGTCCTATATGATCAAGTGACAAGCCTGTTAGCAGATGCCGAGGTTACATTCTGGTTGAAGCATCTGGAAGGATCCTCAAGCTCTAACTTCGGCAAAAGGGGAATTTTCATCTGAGAGAAGGGAAGGAATTTCTCTCCTTTACAAGTTATAATTTCCAGTTTGCAAATCCTTATATGGAGCAAACTTGAGATTATGGACCAGTGAGGTGTACTTGGTGGTGGTGACACAGACATATCGTAACGATTTTAGTAGCAAATTTAATTAAGGAAGGATGGGTTGCAGCTCATCGTAAAATGGTTGGAGTTGATCTCGTGAAAATGGGGTTCAAACTAGAAATAGGGAAGTGGAGAAGTTTCAAAGACGGGTCAATGCAATAGACCGTGACCTTGGTATTTTGAATTTCTAGCATATGGTAAAACTGTGTAATAATCGTGTTGCTTTGCATTCACGGAATTTATTGTAGGTTACATTTCAAATAACGTAACCCCTTGTGGTTTGCATGATAGTCCTACTCATAGTTATCAAAACCAGAGCGGACATCTAGCCGACAAAGGCAGTGTGTGTCTAGGTCACAGTTCATTGGTTTGACCGGATTTCCAATTCAGTACTCCAAAAAAGAGAAACTATAGTTAATTCAATAGTTTTAATCAAAGTAAAGAAAATATGATGGTCTCTTAATTATAGCAGTAACACCATGTTGTCCTAAACTAGGCATTCGAGCTTTCCTCATTAAGTTGTAGAGGTGCCCCAGCCAGATTCACGAGTCAACTGCCCGCTTGGTTCGGATCACGAAGGATATGTCTGGTTTTGAGTGGTTTTGTCTACCCCAACAGCAATTCCGGCTTCACCAGAAGGAAATGGTCGGTTGATAGACTGGTCCTGTGCGATTCTGATAACTATGGTCTCATTTAACCCTCTAGGGTATCAATTGGCACACTTCACCCTATAAAATGTTAATGTTGTACCAATTGGACTGCATTGATAATTCGTGCCTCCTACATGAGTTTTGGGAGGGATGAACAGAACAGATGTTACCTAAACAAATCAAAAGTTTTCCCATGTCTTTTTAGTTACATTTCTTTTTACCTATTCTTCTTCGTCAATTTGTAGGCTGCAGCTTATGGATCCCTCAAGATTAGAACCATCCTCGCCTTCACAATCCCCGAATTGGCCCATGAAATTATTGGATCCGTGCCAAGGATATTGTCGAGGAGTAAGGAGTTGCTGCAGAGTATAGTCATTATGAGTAATGATAGGTGGGGGTTGAAGCAAGTGGGAACCTTCCAAGTTTCGATTGTTTTGGTGTGGTTGTACTTTTAGTGGTGGTGATGGTGGCGGCACCTCTGCTTTGATATGTGGAAGACCCTTCATCAATTTATGTCCCCCAATCCAATGAATCTTCGGCAGCCACACAAATACCAAAAGAAGTCCAATCCATTGAACTAGAAGACTAGAGGTTACTCTAGTAGCTAGTTGGTTTCCATGTGTATGTTACCTCTATAATTTCATGAGCTTCAAACCCATCTCCCTGGAAGTCTGGCATACTATATCTCTGCCTAGGCCTTTTGTAAAGGGATCCGCCAAATTACCTTTGGACTTCACATAACTAACAGTAACAACTCCTTTGCTTAATTGTTCTCTCACATAGCTATGTCTAAGACTCATATGTCTAGACTTTCCATTGTAGACCTTACTATATGTCCGCGTTAACGCTGCCTCGTTATTGCAGAATATAGAAATAGCAGGCATTGGCTTAGGCCATAGAGGAATCTCTATCAACAGGTCTCTTAGCCATTCTGCCTCCTTGACCACCATTGCCAAAGCAATAAACTCGGACTCCATAGTCGAATGTGAAATCAAAGTTTGCTTCTTGGAATCCCAAGAAATGGCACCTTCACTTATGGTAAATATCCAACCACTTGTGGACTTCGTTTCATCTAAGTCCGTGATCCAGTTTGCATCTGTGTACCCTTCCAAAGCGGCAAGAAATTCTTTGTAAGTTAATGCATAGTCTGTTTTGCCCTTAAGGTATTTAAGTTCTCTAAACACCGCATTCCAATGGACTTGCCCGGGGTTATGAGTAAACCTACTCAAAACACCGACTGCAAAGGTTATGTCTGGCCGAGTACATTGCATGATATATATCAAGTTGCCAATAACACTAGAATACTCTAGCTGAGAGACACGTTTTCCTTCATTTGCTCTCAACTTGATAGAAGGGTCATATGGAGTAGTAACCGGGGCACAATTCTCGTGATTAAATTTCTTTAAAATTTTCTCAATATAATGAGACTGTGACAAAGAAATAAAATCCGATGATCTAATTATTTTCATTCCCAAGATAACATTGGCTTCTCCCATATCCTTAATATCAAATGATGAAGATAGAAATAATTTAGTTTCCAACACAATATCTAAATCAGTACCGAAGATTAACATATCATCCACATACAAACATATTATCACACCACGTCCTTTATCAAACTTAGAATAAACGCATTTGTCACATTTATTTATTCTAAATCCATGAGAAAGAACGACTTGGTCAAATCGTTCATGCCGCTGCTTAGGAGCTTTGTTTTAAGCCATACAAAGATTTGATAAACTTACAAACCTTTGTTTCTTGGCTCTTTAGTACAAAACCTTCCGGTTGTTCCATGTACACCTCCTCATCTAAAATATCTTTTAGAAAAGCAGTCTTGACGTCCATTTGGTGTATAAATAGTTTGTTAATAGATGATAAAGCAAACAATAATCTTATAGTGCTAAGTCTAGCTACCGGAGCATAGGTGTCTAAATAGTCTATCCCTTCTTTTTGTTTAAAACCCTTGGCTAAAAGTCTTGTTTTATACTTATCTATGGATCTGTCTGCCTTAAGCTTCTGCTTAAAGATCCATTTGCAACCTATAGGTTTAAACCCTAGTGGTAAATCAGTCAATACCCAAGTTTGGTTTGACATTATTGATTCCATTTCATCATTTAGAGCTTCTTGCCACAAGTCAGAATCTCGAGAAGTTATGGCTTCTTGATATGTAAGAGGATCATGTTTTACGTTATATATATGAGAGTAATCACTTTCATTCCTCCTTCCTTCAACTAAGAATTAGAAATATGGACCATAGTTTTTTTCAATCCTTGTTCTCTTACTTCTCCTTAGTTCACCTCCTTCCCCCATTTCCGGAGTAGGGTGAACTTGATCCTCATCAACTGTGTCTTCACTTTTCCGATTTCTAGAGAAGAATTCTCAAAAAATTTTGCATCTCTAGATTCCAAAATAATATTTTGGCTAATGGATTCCGTTGATTCCATGGTTAAGAATCTATATGCTTTGTTATGTTGAGCATAGCCAATGAAGATACATTCAATTGCCTTTTTCCCCAATTTGGGTCTTTTCGGATCGGTTAGCCTTACCAATGCCCTACACCCCCACACTTTAAAGTGTCCAAAAGAAGGTTTTCTCTTCTTCCATAACTCATAGGGTGTGACATTAGATACCTTGTGAGGTATACGATTAAGAATATATGTAGAAGTCATGAGTGCTTCCCCCCACAAATTCTTTGGCAAATCAAAAGTAAGTAATAAGGTATTAACCATTTCTTGCAAGGTCCTATTTTTCTTCTCGGCTACACCATTTTGTTGTGGACTATAAGTAGCTGTAACTTGGTGTATGATACCCCAAGTTTCAAATAGATCATCAAAGGAAAGATATTCACCTCCCCTATTTGACCGTAAAATTTTAATCTTACGATCTAATTGATTCTCTACTTCTGCTTTGTAAATTTTAAATTTATCCAAAGCTTCATCCTTAGTCCTTAGCAGGTACGTGTAAGTATAACGTGAACAATCATCTATAAATGTAATGCAATATCTTTTACCACCCCTTGTTAGATGACCTTCCATTTCACACAAGTCCGAATGTACTAATTTTAATAATTGTGTTTTCCTCTCAACCCCTTTAAAGGGTTTTCTGGCAATTTTAGATTTTATGCAAATTGAACATTTCTCTAAACTAGGTGAAGTATTTTGAGGTATTAAACCCAATTTTACTATACTTCTCATGCGTTTATAATTAACATGACCTAGTCTAGAGTGCCATAAATTAAATGGAACAACAATATAAGCAAACTTAGTATCTTTATTAGCAATAGTAAGCTTGTACAATCCATTGGTTACATATCCCTTGCCAACATAGTTCCCTCCCTTAGTCAGAATAACACTATCTGACTCAAACAAAATCTTAAATCCAAACTGATTAAGTATACTAACAGATATAAGATTCCTTCTAACATCGGGAACAAAAAGCACATCCTTTAAGGTCAGCTTCTTTTCGGAGGAGAGATAGAGCACCATAGTTCTTTTGCCCATGACGTTAGCCGTAGATGAATTTCCCATGCAGAGATGATATCCCTCCGCAACTGGCTCGAGGTCCTTGAACATATTTCTATTTTTAGCAATATGCTTTGTTGCACCGGAGTCCACCCACCACTCATCATCTTCCCCCATCATGTTGGCTTCGGAAACCACTGCAACGAAGTCTTCATTATCAACCACATTGGCATGGTCCTTTTTCTGCCTCTTAGCCACTCGACAATTCTTCTTGAAGTGGCCAATTTTCCCACAATTCCAACATGCTTTTTTAGGCTTATCTTGCCGGTTGGTAGAAGTAGAAGCTTGACCATCAAGCTTACGCTTAATGCCACTAGAAGAGCCATGATCTACTACAAGAGCCTTGGAGGACTTGTTGTCTTCTAACTCAAGCCTATCCAAGTTTCGAGAGTTCTCTTTGACTTGGATATACTTGACCAATTCTTGCATGGTCATGGCATCCTTCTTTTGTTTTAACTCCTTGCGACATTCTTTCCAAGATAAAGGCAATTTAGAAATTATAGTAGACACTTGGAAAGACTCGTCAAGAGAGTGGCCCTCCGAAATAATTAAATTCATAATCATTTGCAGTTCATGAATCTGAGTAATAACAGGCTTGTTATCTATCATGCGGAAGTCAAACAACTTATTGATTAGGAATTTTTTGTTCCCGGCATCCTCTGTCTTGTACTTGCTATCGAGATCATCTCATAGTTCCTTTGCACTGCTGTTTGCATACTTGATCTCGTACACATCATAGAGAGTGTCGGACAGCCCTCCCAAAATGTAGCCTTTGCAGTAGGTGTCATCATCTTCTCACTTTTGCTTTTGCTTCTGCCTCATGGCAGTTTGCTTTATTGCTTTGTCTGTAGCTTCATCCATGATCAGCTTTGGAATGGTGAGCACGTAGGCAATCTTCAATGTAGCAAGAAAGAAGTACATCTTGCTCTTTCATCGCCTAAAGAACAAGCCATCGAACATGGCCAGCTTCGAGATGTCATTGATCACATGCATCCTTGCAGTAGTCTCCATCATAGCCAAATACTATCTTAAATTGTTGAAAATAAAGGCAGTATGGAGAAAAATGGATTGATAATGCCTGAGTCGAATGCGTTGCACTCTTTTCTTAAGACAGTATTTGCTCCCTTATAATCTGCTTAGGGTAGCAGCAAATATGCCTCCCAAGATAAAATAGGGGAAACTCTGTTGATCACAGCAGATCACAATCAACAGATAGAAATTAGAGAGAGTGAGCAAGAGAATTTCTGAAGTACATAAATGATCTGACCATCAGCCCTATTTATAGACACTAAAAGGTGCCTTGAACTGGTGCAAATAGTTGTGGCAGTTGAGTGACTCTGCAGATGTCACTTAACAGTCACAATTTGTAGACACAGTGAAGAGATGCAACATTTGAAATAAAAGGCACCATTAGCATTTTCCATTTCGAATTTAAACAGATCAGAAATCTGTTTAATTTCCCAACTGACACACTGTTTCAGTTCAAACTGCAGCTCACAGGCTAAATTTGTCGCAAAAAGTTAAGGTTGGGCTCGGGGCTGTGA
Organism: Escallonia herrerae; assembly: GCA_033070095.1. Classification (NCBI taxonomy): domain Eukaryota; kingdom Viridiplantae; phylum Streptophyta; class Magnoliopsida; order Escalloniales; family Escalloniaceae; genus Escallonia; species Escallonia herrerae. Next base: position 64,757 of record JAVXUP010002437.1, on the reverse strand, counting down.
AGTGCAAAGTGCGCCTAATAGCGCCTTCACGCCGCCCCCGCCCGTGTGGGTGCGGGCCCACGCGCGGTGCACCGCACATGTGCGAGTGCATGGCCATGCATACCATGTGTTTCTAGAATAATATGGCATGTCACATGGTCATTTAAATACCGTTAACTTTCTCATTTTTCAAGATATGTGAGAACTCACTTCATGATTCTTTTCAACCTTATTAAAGGCTAATGTTTGAGAGGTAATATCTCTCAAATCAATCAATCAATTTGATTGATTCTTTTTGCAAATTATTCCTCGTAGTACAAACTTTAATAAGGTAAGAACCAAATTTAGAAAAATTCCCAACAATATGCGGCAATGTATAGGTTGAATGGGTGAAGGCTGAAGGTGGGTTAAGTGTATTGAAGGTAGGTTTGTTGAAGGGGCAAATTACGAAGGGAGGTATTGGAATTTAAAAAAAAAAAAAAAGAAAGGAATGTTGACATAAGCAAAAAAAGGTATATCATGCAAGCAGTGTTACTGCGGAAAGATATATTTGGTACGAATCTTTAAGATTCTGGTTTGACATGTAAGATTCTAAAAGTCGACGGGATAAAAGTGCGCCTGCTAGGTTATGTGTCTATAACCTTTATAAGTTACGGTCACAATTTAAAGGTAGCCTCAAACTATAAAATAAAATAAGAATGATCTTAGTGACATAAACACCTAGTCAAATAGCAACATTAGTTGGCTGACTTAGGATAATATTATCAAAGTGTTTTTAGGCCATTTTGACCCTAAGGAGTTGAGGTTATTATAAAGATAAGATTGTGAAGACATGTTTCCATGACTTCATTTCTTATTATAAAGATGAGATTGATCTCTCCATAAAAGACCACTATCCATACGTCGTACAGTCGCATTTGAATGCCTAGTAAAGAAAGTTCAGTTCTTAGAGAAAATTCACCTCAACTATAGTCGTGCTTTCAGATTTTTGTTTACACATCTTGTCTTGCTATTGGTCTATGAGTTCGCGGGTTATTGTAAAGTAAGGAAGATATTCAAGAAGCAGAGTGTATTCTTCAATTCGAGGGGTCATCAGGGCCATCTCTGAGACTTGGAATAAGAGGCAACAACGCGCTGCTTCAATTGCTCTCACTCGTAGAGGATGTTCAAAGGTTTGCATTAAAAGGAAATAAAACAAGGTTGTAACAACCAAAGCTCCTCTGTATATCTGCTAGCAATTTTGCCATGAGACCGTCCCAACAAAATTACTGTTACCTTTTGCTTTTTGCTATTTCTAGTTTTTGAATAAATTTTGGCTGTTATCCAAGTTGTAGGAGTCTTCCTTTAACCCCGTAGATGGAGACAATGAGTAGTCGCTAAATGTTTTTAGTAGCTTTTTTACTAACACTTTCAGTTACAATTCTTAGCAGCATTTTTTAGCGTCACTAAGTAAGATTCACTAGAAACATTTAGCGACCATCAATTGTCACTATATGGAGAGGAGGGGAGAGGGACAGGGGTAAGATTACTTTAATTCAGCTAACAAGCAAATTTTTGTCTTAATTTCCTTGCCTCTTTACACTCTATGTTGCAATCTCATGGAAATTGCTTTGGCCACGAAATTCGTGATCAAAATAACTTGAGTACATAACTTAGCAACCACGAACCAATGTTTCCCTTTTCACGAACTACGTAAAGAGTTGAACAAAGAGAACTAAAAATTTAAAGAAAACAAAACAAAAAAAGCTCTCTGGGAATTTGGACTGCTAAGTTGCTCTAATGTGCGTTACAATATTTCTGATTCTGGATTCTGAAAAGGTTTAGGAAGTGCCCTAAACCTTGGCCAAGCTCCATGTTCAAAGTATAATCGGGATGTCTAGGAAGTGGGTTCTAAGTACACATGGAGGTGCGGCTACCCCAAGGTGTACAGTTCAAAATAGCTTCCAAATATGATGCAGTGGAAACGAGCAAGGATACAAGCAAAGGGAGAAAGTGAGGCACCCGAGACAAAGCCTGAGGAGTAGTGTTGAGAGGGCATAGGCACAGAGTGAATATGGGACCGACATTCACAAGTCTAATGTCAAGGTCCAAACTTAGGGTTATATATTTAGTTTCTTTCTCGCTCTAGAATTTGCTAGCTCCAAAATTAAGAGTGAAATTTTATGAAAGGATGTAAATTTTTTATTAATAAGCTCTTAAGTCAACTATCTATAGCAACACATGACGCTCTCTAGGAGTCACAACAAGCTGAGAATGCAACATTTGCCAGTGTTCCGCCATTCTGTAGCATCGATGTACTCACTAGGCTTGCTGCAAACAGCTTTAATCGGATTGTCTAGGAAGATATACTATAAAGCTGGTGTTGCCAGAAAACAGCCTTAATCCCCCATTACTAAGACCCCATAGGCGTTGGGTTGGGGGAAGGGGGATCAAGAGACACAGAGGACCTAACAATGGTCGGGAAGTTTGCGCCCGACAACCAGACAAACTAGGCACAATGCCCTTCGATCACTAATAATGTGAGCGTGATGTGTCACAGCTCCTAGTGTCATGCTAGTCGCTCAAGGCAGAGATTGTTTCAAAGAACACACATATCCTGCTGCGAACAGTCGTCATGTCGGGGTGCCACGAGCGGAGTTCCTCCGAATACTGCACACCATGAGGAGTGGGATAAAGCATGCTTCACGACCAAGACGAACGGGCACAAGGTGTAGGGAAGAATTGGATCAATCCTGGGGGTGTGGTAGTAGTATGTGGGAGGGGAATGTTGCATCAACACGGCTCACGTGCACAGAAATGTGTGGTCTAGGGGCGGTAGGAAGAGGGTGTCACGTAGTATAAGCACAAAGCGACCTTAGGTGTACTACAAGGGTGTTAAAGCATGTTAGTAGAACTAAGACGTGAAACAGGTAGAAGAAGGGCAAATACAAGGAAGAAAGGAAATCGAGGGTCGGGGGTTGATAGTCGCTGCTGGCACCACTATGGCAATGCTTCTCTACTTTCTTAACCTAATCTTTATGTCGCTTAAATGTTGGTCCGAGTGACTGTCGTGATCATTGGTCGCTTGACCGAGTTGACTTTGACGTATTGGTTTCTCATGACTTGGCATTGAAAGCACGCCCAAAAGAGGGCACATGTGTTTACCATGCTATCTTGATATTTGATATTGACTACAACATCTAACGTAAAATGCTTGAAGGAAGTAGCACAAATTCTCGCAGCCCGTTCGTTTGGCACAGGGTTAAAAACTTACCTCTGTGTTGCCGGCAAATTCGCCAAATAACACCACCAAATGATGGGGGAGGGTGGGCAATTACATGTTGAGGGAAACAGAATGGGGATGCCGAGTCGGTATTGCAGTTGTGCTCGCAAAACAATTGTCCTCCGGAGTCTGAAGATCTTAACAGGCCTAACGAGGAGGTACGATGGAACGACCCAGTGAACAAGCTGGGTTCCCAATTAAGCGGTCTCGTATGGAGGTTTTGTCTATTAAACTTCACAAACCCGTATGTACATGTGGGGGAAGATACATACGTCTAACTAGCCTAGACCTAGAACATTAGCATCCCGGGACCCTTCTTTTTTTTTTTTTAAATTTAGCAGGTACTTCGCCAAGTGAAGTGCTAAAAGCGACGGCAACAGGACTTCAAAGCAACTCTCTTGCAAAATATAGCATAAATTTCACATTTCCTGATGCTGAAGCTTTCTTTCATGTTTAACAGTTACTTCATTTTTGGCCTACCAATCTACCAAAAAAGCAAGGGGAAAAAAAAAAGGGAAACTGGACGGGGCTAATGCAGCGGACATAGTAACCATATTGTGATACAGTTCAGAAATGGACCTAGAACTGGAGGTTCTCACGAACAAAACTCTTTCAAAACAAAAAAAAGTGGCTAGAAAATCAAACCCATGGCCATTCTAATCTAAGGCATCTATTCAAGAAAGAATCAGACTTTTAACATAAGACATGAATAATTATGGAACAGGAAGAGGCAAAGAAGAACAACAATTACAGCGTCTTAATACACAGAACAAGCTATTCAAGAGCAGCGGGGGATCTCCCTGAGGAGAGAGTGCAATTCCATCTTGCCAATAACAGTCCATGTATTCAGGCCTCTTTAGACACTCCTCTTTCTTCTTTTTCCCCACTGGACACGGCAAAGTGCCATATTGCAGTAAAAATATCAAGTGGTGAACAAATTTCACTCACAAGAAATAAGGTACTCCTGTCCTTGGTCCTCTCATCTGATTGTTCTCCTCTGTTTCAGTAAAGAACTTCACCGCCCTCTCCTAACGAAATTCACAACAATTAGGGGAAGGAAATAAAGAGCACCAATAAAGGTGAAGAAATTTAGACAGATCTATTAACAATAGTAGAAAGAACTTCATTCCAAATAAAAATTTTAATGAAGCAAGACTATAAATTCAACTCTGGTAAAAGGGGCTGGCTACAGCCTTTTCTGTTTCTTTTTCTTTCTTTTAACGTGCAAAACAAAATGTTTGTAATAGGAAAACATGAACCCTTCACCTTGGCGCTTATATAAAATCAGGGTACAACATGCTAGTAGTGCACCAACCAAACGGGAGTGCATCATTAGATTATACAACTCTTTGCCATTGCCAAGTAGAAAGGAGGGGCAGGGGGAGGGGGTGGGGAGATGAGGCACAAAGAGGAAGAAGGTTAGTGTATAAAACATCTACAGGCTTGGCCAGAGGGAAAAGCAGACAGTAAAAACAAATGATGAGTTATATTAGCCATTGGGGTATTCACACGGACATGTTACATCAATCATGCATGTTATTGATCACGTTCACTCTTGTGACAATAACAGACATCTCTAATAGTGAAATGACAACTAATAGAAGATGGAAAATTAGAAACGCGTACCATATTCTCATTGAAGCTCAATATTGACGCAACATTTCCACAGCGATAACAATAATTTGGTGCAGACCACACCTGCATAAGCCAAGACACAACAATAATATCTGTTTCGATAATGCCAAATTCTAGTAATTAGCGTGTGCAACATAGAATAGCAAACTCACAGTTACGAGTCCTTTGTCCTGAAACATGTACTTTAGACCTTCCTGCACGAGTTGGTGGGCCCGGCAAACCAGATCGAGTTTGTTTATGTGATTGAACTGCAAAAGGGAGGGATCCAGTTTAAGCATTCAACTGTCAGGAAAACTACTAGTCTGAAAAGCAACATGAGAGATATCACTATTACTTACTTCCGTAGTAACCCTTGATCCAAACAGCCAGCCAGCTCCTCGAGGGCTAACTGCCCACGTTTCAATATCTTCAGGGTCACTCCACATGAGATCACAAAAAGGCCCTTCATGCGGAATTTCACAGTTTCGCTCAATGACCCTAATCTGCTTCGAAATACAAGAAAAGACATTTGTTTAATCGACTCCAAACTAATTTCTTAAGCTGAAAGACAAGATTTGACTTTTAGTAAAATGCAAATGACAAACTGAGTATCATTAACTTCAGAAGAAGGTAGCGTCTTCGTAATGAACTAACACATCAACCACTGGTAACTCCCATCCAACCACCAACTCCCACCCAACCCCACAAGCCTCCCAAAAAAAGGCATTTGGACTAGCTATTTGACGTATATAAAAAGTCAAGTCTTGCTTAAGTAATATAAAAAAAAGACGTCAAGAATCCAATAGTTATGGCAATGAAGCTACAAATCTTCGTTAATGTGTGTAGTGTGTAGCAAAGCAGACCTGGTCAACAGTTCTAATGTCAGGAGAAAGGCCACCATGGACACATAATACCTGCAGTCCAAAAAGCAATCTTTCAGATTGGCATTAAACAGATATGTACATGTTTAACTCAATGAGGATGCAATAGAGGGAAAGATGACATTAGTTTATAAAAGAGAGAGAGAGAGAGTGTGTGAATACACACTGTCATATACGCACATATATGTATGTGTAACTACAATGTGGATATAAAAATAAAAGAGAGATAGATAGAAATATATATATATATATGTGTGTGTGTGTGTGTGTGTGTACACACACATATATATATATAGTATATATATATATATATATATATAGAGAGAGAGAGAGAGAGAGATGACTTACAGTTCCATCTATAATTGCCGACAGAGTTAGATAGTCAAAAACATCCGTGCAATACCGCCAAGCATTAGCATTTCCATACTTTCTTTGGCATTCATCATAGAATCCATAGACCTAGCAAAGACATATATTATCATTGATATATAAGAAATCAGCAACGTGCAATTATTTGCGATCCTTTTCTGATTATAAGCATGTTTTATAATCTAAATCATAACAAAAATAAGCACAAGCGAAATTAACCGGGTGATATATAAGCATGGAAATCAGTTGAAAAGCTATGCTGGACCGGTATGCACTCACTTTGCAATTATTACTTTAACATGCAAACAGAAGTTACTGCATTCCCTCCTAAAGGTTTAGAAACTTTTAGTAGAAAGTACATCTGGATGAGCTCCAACTCCATGGACTGGTATTCACTCCGTTACATTTCTTTTTTTGAAGTGATGTACATTTTTCACAAAGAAAAACAGAGAGACTGATTCATTTACATTTTGCTGATGAAAACCTGAGTACTCGACCAAGAAAACAACTCTTTATTACCTTACCAAGGCCAAGGTTACCTGTGTCACCACTAGTATGCTGGGTGCAAGACCTATAACAACACCATTAATGCAAGTTAAGAATTCGAATTAGTCAAAACGTATGATCTCTCTCCATACAGCAGAGGAGTTGCACCCTTCCAAACAGTGCTCTATCCTTATAAGTCTCCACGCCACTGTTGTAACTCATGAACCCATCCAATTGAAGCCCTAGTCATCACCCCCATCAACCATAAAAACAACTTGCCACAATCACCAATCGTAAAGAAATTCCAGAACCATCGCCATCCTAGTCAAGATCAAAATGTAGGAATATATTAAGAAGCGATGCACCCCCAGAAACGGGTATTCACTGAATCACTGTCTGAAATTGAGGTTTTGATGCCAGAAGTTGGCCTAGAATGGTACGGAACATGCAAGGAGGCCAGATGAAGCAACATCGACGGACACCGACCAAGTGTAAGTCGTCTTCAGTTAAGCGTGGTTCGATGGGCAAGTGTTGTGCATATAGGCCGAAGTAATTACTTAGTAATGCCCTGTTGGTTTTTACCATACGCCTTAAAAGTAAAGGGCATATTTCTTATGTCAAAGTGCACCACAAGAGAATTACCTATGGTGACACAGACACCTTCTTTCTGTATTGACATAGACAATGTCCACCTACAAACTTGGTGTTTCAATATGAACCCGAAACAGTAGGCATGGATTGCACTAGACATTCCTGATAAACATTATGAAGTACAAAGTTACTAATTTAACTCCCTCTGTCTCATTGGACTTGTCCCCCTTTGATATGTAAACATTTAGATTTGTCAGTGTTTTTACCCAGCTAAACTTGCTAGCTCAATTCACTGTTTGTATGAACTAAATCTATCCTAGGTATTCGCAAAAAAATCAAAGACGACAAATGCAATGAAACAGGGGAGTAATAGGAAGTAAACGAAAAAGGCAGTTCGTTGACTGGGTACAGAACTCGCTCACCAAAAGATGTACAAAATCAAATATATCCCCCTACTAGGAAATTCAAATTTTCAACTCTATCGGCCTCATAATATACATCACCTATATACAACATATCCTCCAGTCCTCCCTCCATCTTTTCTTCCCACCAACCTCATTGAGGAAGCTAAGAGAAACGAGGAATGGAAAGCTTGAAATTTAACATTTGATTTTTCTCTCACTTCAATCACCAGACCCTTCCAAGCATAATGAATATATCGAAGCTGGAACACAGCTCAAGCCTAGTCATGCAAAATCGTAGTCAACTGTCTTCTAATGTTTTTACTTGCATCATTTGCAACACTATTATCAACAACAAGCAAGTAAATCAATAACACATAATAGGTCGGCAAGTAAAAATGATGCATAAAGATTGTGCAACTAACTAGCATAGGTACTGGGATATGTATGTAATAAAAGCCAGTAGATAGATCCTAAGAGGCCCGCCAAATTTGAAGTACGAGAAGTAGACCACAAAAAACTGTTTCAATTCCCATATGGACTGGCGAGACTTATAGAAACTTCAGGATCAAAATGAGGACAACTTCACAGCAGAACCACAAGGAACTACTGCTAAAACCAACCCCCCACCCCCAACCCCAACAGCAAACAGTGGACAAACAATTCATGAACTTTCAATAATATCCTTACTGGATCAGGGCATTTAGAGTTATCAATAATGTGCAAGAAGTTAGAAGTAGAAATACCTGCGTTAGTTGCCTGCTTTCATGATTTCCACGTAAAAGAGTAATGTTAGCAGGGTATCTGGTAAAAACACGAGAAGTTCAGTTGTATGGGTATTTAAGGGGGCAACCATCGTTTAGGAGGAAAGCATAAAAAAGTAGATTTAAGCAAACATCCAAACAGATTTTAAATTTAACAACACATAAAGAAAGGCCAAAAACAGTTTTGACTTTACAGAGGCTATGACAGATAAATATATTTTTCCCCCTCCATATGCAGGGCATGTATAACTCCAGGACTATTAGTAATGGTTAACGAAAGTTTCTAGTCAATGCAGTAACATTAACCAACTCTTAAAACTGGCCCGCCATACTTATATTTACATATGTAACAATGAAAAAGTCTTGTGTTTAGAAAGGCCAGAGGATCCTCAGCTTGGGTGTAGTATTAATTTGCATTGATATGTGCACATGCAGAAAAAACCTAATCTAGGTAAAATTGTGCATACCTTGCTTTCAGAAGCAAAAGAATTGTAAAAACCTCTAGACTGTTGTATCCACGGTCAACAAAATCTCCCTGCCAAAAGAAAGGAAGTTTTACAAAGGACCAGAAGTAAGTAGAGAATGAGTAGCAACAATATAAGGTCAGTCTGGAGCAAAAGTGCAGCAGCTTACCATGAAAATATAATTTGTTTCTGGTACATGACCCCCTGTCTGAAAGAGTTTCATCAAATCATGGAATTGGCCATGGATATCACCACAAACTGTAACTGGACTATTGACGGGCTGCACGTTTGACTCCTCAATTAAAATGTCCTTTACCTGACAGGCAGAATACCGATAAAAACATGGTAATAGTAGAGCTCTTTTTCCCCTTAAATTAATGGAAGCTACAACCCACCAATTAATCAATAGAGCTGAAAACATAATAATGCTATCCAAGCAATACGTATGCTGCTCGAAAACTAATATAAAAATCCCCATCAAGATCCAGGACTAGAATCAACAAGCCTATGTCCCACTTATTGGACGTTAATTCCATCTATCCATACAGTTTAAACTTAATCTGAGTCAAAATCAGTAAAACATTACCCGCTACTATCAATACCTGTGTAAACAAAGGGGTGAACTTACATCAGTTGATGGGTGACAATAACACCCATGTGCTATGCTATTGAACTCATACCAGGACAGCGGGAAGGACAATTCCGCACCCTTTCTGTCCATTAGCAACCTTTCAAAAAATTGTCAATAAAGGTGAAGTTCTAAATTACTAACAAGAGATGTTATGCATTAGCAACACTCTTACCATCAGAGGAAAAAGAAAAATTGTAGTAGCAGGGAGGGGGTTTAGAAATAACAAAAAGGAGCAAATCATCCCTCCCAAGTGTGTGCCTATTTTTAGAATTTAATGAAACTGAAACAGCAAAGGAAAATGGCTCAGACTCCTAAATTTTGTTAACATGTGAAAGCAGCAACCAGAATATTTATATTTTGGTATTTTCAATTCAACACACTGCTAACTGGGGACATTATGGCAGATAACCATACCAATAACTCTCAAGTAGACATTATTCCAAGATGCACTGAGATACAGCAATACCATTAACTCAGTAATTGTTCTAATTTTGCATGCTTGGATTATTATCCCCTTTAAGTCCTAAAGCACTTCCAGGGTCTAGAACGAGTGTTGTTGAGCTTGTTTATTTTTTAGGGGTATGCACTTATGCCCTGTTTCTTATGAAAATCTCAAGCAATGAACATTAAATTATGTGACCATAATATTGTCTAAGTTGTTAAGTAAGAAAGATAAAGTGACAAGTGGATAATCTTCCAACTTAGGGTCTGTTTGATATTGCAACTAAGCACCTAAAACTTAGAATTTTTTATGGTTTTTTAATAAGTGCATGTGATAATGCTCAACTATGTATCACTTGGACTTAAAAAGCCGCCAAATATGGACCAAATTTTTAAGTCAGTGGGTACTTGACAATCATATTTAAGTGAGAGTGCCAAAAGCTATTAAAACAATATTGCATAAAAGGATTATCTACCATCCAGATGCCGCAGCCATCATCACAAACACCATCTCCACCACATGGCCATCACCTCCACCACCATTACTTCTCCTTGGCACCATGCCACAGCCGCCACAGCCATGCCACGACCACCATAAACCACACCACCGCCACCATCATCACCCTGCCAACAACACCACCACATTAGATCCACCACAACAGCCACCATGTCCCTGCTACTTCCACCACCACTACGCCATCACCACCTCTCCAACAACCACGACTACAACCACCTTTCTGCCGCCACCACCATTATTACTGCACAATAAATACGAGTACCTTTCCGCCGCCGCCGCCGCCAACACCACCACTATCTCGGGCATAAGAAAGTTTTACAATTTAAACACAAGTGTACAATTACGGTAAAATGAATATATTTGTATAATATAACAATTTATAGAAATTAGCCATTGGTTTACCAAACATGTCAACTTATTTTTCAGTGCTAGAAGTTCAGTAGCGTATGTTTCCACTCCTAAAATTCAGCGCTTGAGTTTTCAGCACTTAAATTTGAATTTTATCAAACAACTTATCTCCGGCCGAACCATGTCAAGAATAGGAAATTAGTATGATTCAGAATGTTTGAAAACAGAGACTAAAGCCATTCAATCTTACGCAGCGCTTCCTATAAAAATATTAATCATGAATCGATTGAGACATTCTCTTAAGGAGTCTAAGATTTATACGCAAAGGGTAGGGCATCGATTCACAATGGGTTCACAATAACATCAGTATTATACCATTCGGGCTTTTACTTGCATAACCATCCTCCAACAATCTCTTACTACATGCACAATGTTGGAATATGAAGTCAAAAGGCATCCAACAATTCAGGTAATAGCTAGAGGTCCTACAGAGACAAGTTCAAGTAAGCTGTTGTTCCTCATATCCATGCCTTTTGCTTTCGACCTTCTATACCCAACCACCACCAACCGCCTATATCAACGACTACAGTGGCCAAGCCAAGTTGCAGAATTTCCAACCTGGAGACAGTCCCACCTCAAGACCTCACACCAGCTCTTATTCGCAACCAAGAAAGCTACCTTGTTCTACACAAGTGAATCTCGCACCCGCTCCTGCCCACACTTGGTGAAAGTAATCGGAGAAAACCACCAAGAAAACAAAGAACCCAGTTCCCTTGTGATTTCTTGGTTGTAGGCACTATGCATCCAATTGAAAAATAAACAAGGCAAGACAACACAAAAAAGAAACACGAACATACACCTAAATGCAAAATGGAGTGGACTCGCCATATTAGGGTTCTTCCATCCACATGAAACGTCTCTATCAACACAAAAATATAACAACATAATAACACAAGGATTCGTAAACTGCCAATAAGGAAAAGAAAACCTATTTTCGAAAGAAAGCCCTAATCATACAACAGATTCCATCAAATAGTAGACCTACATATTCGCACAAGAGCTGAAGCTCGTCTTCGGACAAGTGCTGGCCCTCTTTAACCTTTGAAATCCACAGATCCAAATCCATCGCCTACGTCACTGCTTTTATACAACCGGCCTATTGCTGCCCTATTTTGTGTTATGTGTGTAAAATTTACGTGTGTGGAGTGGGGTATGATTGTGGTGGTGTTGTGTGTGTGTGTGTGTGTGCGAATCTAATGTGGTGCGAAGTGAAAAGGTGGGGGGCGGAGGAGATTGGCTGCCCTCAAGAAGAACAATCGCCTAACAAAGGACGGAGATACAGAGAGACTGCCGAGATTCACAGGATTTTTCCTTCTTTTTTTTTTTTTTTTCCGAAACCCTTCTTTTTCTGTGCATTTTTTTTAATTGATTGATGATGATTGAAACACCAAACACGTCCTTTTCGTTCTATTAGACTCTTTTGCCCCTCTTCACTCTCTACTACTATTACTTTTGTGATTGTTGTTACCCCTAAAAGCGTAAAGATCTTAACGGTTTGATTTTACATTTTTCAAACCGATCTTCGTTCGGTTTGGTTCACAGTTCACATTTTTTAAACCGATTGCAAACCGAACTGAACAGGCCTATGATATGTTAATGTATTTTTAGTAACATTCCATTGATAATTACATATATAAGGTACTAAGCAACTCCAAAATAAATAAATCTTGAAAGTTAAAAGAAATGAAAATATTAACAACACTTAGAATACAAAAATTTTTGTGACCAATATCTAGTTTATATTAACTCATTCTTTCTCATTCATCAATGAGAACTTATATATTGAATGAAACAAGATTATATGCAATTTAGAAAGAAAAAAAAATAACTTCATTTAGTAGTGTGCAAAGGAACAACGACATTAAGTGGGACAATCGATACAAACCGACTAAGTCGAACCTTTTAAACCGACCAAATTGATGGTGTTTGGTTTGATTCGGTTCACAATTTTTCAAACCGAGGGGTGACGGTTCAATTTGAGGTTTGACCCCTAAATCGAACAGTGCTCACCCCTAACAGCCACCCTCCCCTTATTTTCTCCCTTACCACCCATTTTCCGTGATGACCACCATACCCAAAGCAACTATCGCCACTGACATTACACCCACTTGAACGTAGTAAGAATTGGCATATTTAATTTGTGGATATTCATCACTGAACCAACACGACCACCATTACAATAACATGCATCCCCCCTTCCTCAGAACCACCACTACTTTTCTTACTAAACCCACCAACATACATTGGAGACTACCACTGTCGCAGGGGGTTGAGGAGGGACAAGTGCTTTGACTTTGATGATGTGGCTGCTGCATGCGAATTGACTAGGATGATGTGGTTGCAACATAGGCTTGTTGCAAATTGTCCAGTCTGCCCTAAAAAGATATCCACATAATTTAAGCTCCTACCGTCAATTGGTGACTGGAGCAACCACTCAAAAGTTCAGGGTGGTGGCAAATGTTAATGATCTAAGCAATTATTTTTGTGTTGGTTGAGCGTGATAAGAGTCGACCAACTACACCAGTTCTCTCCAAGCTCATTTCTATGTCAACTTTCAAGCTTCTCACCTTCCCTTTTAATGCTTTCAACCCAGACTAGTGAACCCGAAACTATTTTAACACACCCAGACTAGTGAAACATATAATACCTGAACCAAGTTGTAATGAAAACCAAGGTCCCCCAGCCGACCCTACAGAGATTTTAGTTCTGCAAAGAAGCCACCTACTCTATAATGGTTTGGTTACTGTTAATACAGAGCTGGGACCTTTCATCCCACCTGCCAACAAACATAGGGGAACCATTCAACTTTGATTGGAACATTCATTAACTTGATTTGGTGGATCTAATTCTTTGTGCTCTCTCTCCATGAACACCTCGTGAGTTTGAAAAGATCGAAAAAAAACAAATTTTTAATTGAAAATTTTATGTTTTCACCCAAAGGGAAATCCAAAAAGAGTCATTGTTTGTTGTAATATGCATGGCCCAGTAGTTGTCCACAAACTACCCTTTCTCTACCTTTTCTTCTTTACCTCCATGGGAGATGTGCTCTTAGTCCTCTACAAAGGACCATGAAAACATCTTTGGAGTTCCCTTGTTGTTGCAAACCTAGTACTTGCACGTAATTTATGCAAATGTACACTTTGCACGATAGACTTTTGGATGCAAGTCTCGAACATCCCAAGAGATTCCTATCCCTTATATCTGGCGAAAATGATAGGGAAAGTCACGAGCGATCTTCGGGAAATCGACTAATCAAAAAGAAGAATTCTGAAAGCTGACTACTTTCGGATAAAGGTGTGTCACCTCCTTGATCTCCCACTACTACCTGCGGTCTTCATCCAGCTTCTCCTCCATGAAATGGGCTCATGCACCTATGATGTGCTTATGAAAGGGTGATTAGAGTATGCTATGTTGTGGATGCATTGGACACGAGAACACTTACCATAAATCCTCATTGGTTAAGGTTTTGGAATTCTTGAACAAAACAACTGCCCACCTCTTTAGGCCAAATAATTATGATACTTTCTTCATTAATGGACATCCAATGTTCACTAAATCCGCTAGAGCCTTGCGTAACTCAGATTGGAATCACATATCTCATATCTCCATCTCTACTGATGAATCTGGAACTTATCTGATCGATATGCACGATGCCTTCTTACTAGCATCCTTTGTGATCTCTAGTTAGGGCTATAAATTAACTGAGTCGTTCATGAACCGCTCGTTATTCATTCCCTTTAGAGCTCGTTCATGTTCGGTTCGTATATAATATACAAACCGAACATGAACATGAACATTATTTTAAAGCTCGTTTATCAAACGAGCCAAGCATGAACACTTCAAAGTGTTCTCGAATATGTTAGTGAACGGCTCGTTTATACATATATATATATATATATATATATATATATATATATATATGTCTAATAAACAAAAAACCTTCAAACATAATATGAATTATGTTTAAGGCCCTAAACTCAATTTGCTTAAATCCCAAGCCCAATATCATACCAAAAAGAATTTTACATGCAGCCCAAGCCATAAATTCTGTTTTACATAAAAAGCCCAAAAGTGCAGCCCATGTTCTTAATCCATTTAGAAAACCCTAAAGATCTTAATCCTCCAGCCACACTAACTTTTGTTAGTTTCTTCCCTTCTGCTTTTCTTCACAGATGTACCTTCCCACTTTCTCTGACGCACTCCTCCACATACTCATACACTCCTACACAAATGCACATAGACACACTCGTCCACAGATACGCACACACCTTCTCTTCATCACTCTCAAGCACGCCTTTCTTTCTCACTCTCGCGCATCAACCCAAATCAGATCTGATATCTTTTACATCTTTGAATGTTGGATGTTTGTGAAGATTAGAATCTCTGATCTTTATAAAGATTAAAGATCCGTCGATGGTAGATTCTTCTCTGGTTTTTTATTCGGACAATGTTCTTAGACAAATGAGCTGAGTCGTGCCCAAATTTTGCATCGACGAACTCGAGCCGAGTTTAAACATCCATGTCTGGCACATAACAAACACGAGCTGAGCTCAAAACATCCTTAAAAATAAAACGAACTGAGTTTGAGCACGCCCGTGCTTAGCTCGAACTCGGTTCATAAATAGCCCTACCTCTGGTGTGGAGGTTTTGCTATAACTGACTCTTCCTTGAATCCTAAGGACCCAGAAAATGTGGATTACAACATAAAAGACGAGTTTGCAGACCCAAAATTCAGGCGGGATAAGTAGCTTATGTGTATATGGAAGAAGATCGGATCCTCATGTGCCTAGACATGAGAAGTTGGATAACCTTGTTCCAAATAATCGAAGATGAAATAACAGGTAGACATGGCTAATGCGGCGAACCACGAAGCTATGGACAACATAATAGAAAATAATTTTATCAATTTTCAAGAATTGAAACTGAGTATCTCTCAAGTGACTCCTCAGACTAGATAGATGCCTCTATTTTCAATCAAGAAGAATTTGATCAGGATGATTTACACTGAAGGGATGAGCCACCTCCGAAATCTGAACAGCATCAAGATTCTCTAGTGACAAGTGTAGTGTGCATGGAAGAGTCCACCCACTTGCTGGCGTCTAGGGGAGTGGGATAGGATGTTGTCTTTAAGACATTATCTGGCCAGAGTACTCCCATCATGAACCAAGGATTTACAGTACCTGCCAATTGTCCGATGGAGGACACGTAGCTTGCACAATTTTGGGGCTGAGATCAATCAATGACAACCAACGCCACTTAGGGAGAAAACCCAGTAACTAGGTCAGCTATCCAAAACCTAGTAACTAATTTTGACTCAAGATAGACCTTGATGACACTAGAAAAGATGACAAAACCAGTCCAATAATTTGAATGGCCAATTAACAAGAGATTCCAGCATAAATCATATTCTAATTTTGGACCTAAAAATGGGGCGATTGACCAAATATTTGGGCACAACTCACCTTCTAATTTTGGACTTAAAAAGACTACTATTGGGCTTCTCCAAAATTAGGCTAAAGCTCCTCTTCTCCACTCCTAAAGGGCCAGACTCAAAGGATGAGCCCTCCATCTATAACACACATAACGACCAGCCGTGAGCACTCACAATACCATCACAATAAGCATATAATTTTAAAGTGGGAAGGACAAGTCAGTCTCACCCTGACCATGAGTATGATGATGTAATTCACCTGAAGGGGGAATGATTGTTAAACAATGAACTTACAATCACAGTGCACAACCTCAATAAACCATGCCCTCTAACCATATCTTCATCTTACCTAGACATCACACGCACCCCAACTAGTTTCTCATTTGATAACATCTAACATTGTATGGTTGCTGAGGCAAGAGACTTTGCACTTCATATCAACGATATGTCCTCTCTTAATAATCGCTTGGCTAAACTACTAGAGGAGGACCCTTTTGCTCAAAGCTTAAATCACAGATCACTGAAATCGGGTGGCATAGGATTTAGAGTTCTGAATTTTGGTGATGATAGTGATGTGGAAGCACCTCGTGGACAAAAATCAAATCACCTTTAAGACTCAATTCCTGACTGTCAACTCTTGGATGACCATGAAGCATTGGATGATGCTGTCAACTATGGGCAAAAGAAAAAAAAAACATCGGCCTTCCGGCAGAGCGTAATGAAAACCAAGGTAAAAAGCATAGAGATTCGAATCTCCTGAACTCATTATCACTGGAGCAGGTTCATTCTCCACCCTTCTCTTCACACACTTAACACAATATCTTCGACTGATACACTTTTATAGCATTATTTGTCACTCTATATTTTATGTCTATCAAAATCTATGAGAAATGTAGACAAAAGAAAAAAAATAAAATACTGCACTCCCTTTCCTACTGCTTTATGAAGGGTTAACATTGAAAAGGAGATGTCGACTAACAAACTGGATAGCTCCTCATTCACCTACCTGGCAGCTTAAAAGGATGGCACTTTTGCACCAAGGTCTCCTTGCGTAAAATTAACCTAAAAAACCAAAGTTCCATGAGTCACTGCACATATAACTCACAGTCAAATGACAATTACACTAAACATCAGCTAAATGTCAACCTTATACACAACCTTTTTGACCCCAACTCTTCCTAAAGCCCACACCATGGTGACAAACCCCTCCAACACTGCATCATTGTAAAGTCTTCCATCTAATCACCAAGATTCCAATACTTGGTTTTCTAGCGTTGCCCCTAAGCAACCCTTCACCACATATGAGATTTTTATGCTGGAACTATACAGGGTTTGGACAACCTCTGATAGTTAAAGCAGCCTTTAAACTTGTCTAGGCAAAATAAAAAACTGAGTGCCTCTTCATAAAAGAAACGAAACAATCTATAGCCCTTGTATCGTCAAAACTCCTTGAACTTGGTTACACCACGAATTGGAGTAAACGCTACAGGTATTCTAGGTAGGAAAGGAGTATTATGGGTTAATTGGGAAGACGGAATTTTTGAAAAGATTCTCTAAAGAAAAACACCTCATATTCAATGAATTCACATATATAAATGAACCTCTGGATTATGGGGTTTGTGGCATCCAGTTTTGGCCAAGAGGAGACAGACTTGGGAACATATTACCTCAATTAATTCATCCCAAAACAAGCCTCTCGTATTACGTGATGATTTTAACCAAGTCCTCTTTTTTGTGGATAAGACTGGTCTACAGTACCTCAGTACCCCTGCTTGAGCAATTCTGCACCTAAAAAAATTGGACTGCAGAGTCGCCAACCCTAGCTGGACTACCCTATTTTTCTATGCATGCCTCACCAACCTTGGCATCCAAGCCTCAAACTATGCTTCTATTTGGTTTGACACGTGGTCCTAGTAAAACTTCCTTAGAAAGATTTGAGGCTATGTAGCTAATCCGCCCAAAAAAAAACAGGTCATTAGGTTAGCATGGCCATACCTATATCTTGATCTACGATGTTCATAGTGATATCATAAGGGGAAAACAACAATAAAAATGATGGCCTTAGGGAATAAACAACCTTTTGACAGTATCGATGCCCAGATCATGGATGCCAAGGCACATCTCTATCATTTTCAGTCTCTCGTACTGTCTAATGAAACTAGACTCGCTACTTGAACGTGGGGAAATATAATAAGCCCAAAAGGACAAATCTCAGTGGCTCCAGCATTGAAACAGAATCACAAAGTTCTTGCATAGTTCCACCATTATTTAGTAAAATGGTAATCCCATCATATCGCTAGTGGATAAAGATGGATGAACCCTAAAAGATCATAAGTGTATATCATCTTGCATGTTCCACCATTTTTATAACCTATTCTACCTGCCAAACAGCCTAGCCTCTAACTCAAGGCATTGTCGCACCGTTAATAACTTGACAATAGCCTCTCTGAATGTAAAATCAACTTTTCTTGGGAGGCCCTTAAAGCCTCCAAAATAAGAAAGGCCATTTTTCCAAATAAAACCCTTAAAAGCACCGGGTCTAGATGGAATCCCCATTATAGTCTATCAATAATGCTGGGAACTCATGGAAACTCCTATTACCACTGCAGCCCTCTCTTGTTTGCAATCAGGTGACATGCTAGAAGAAGCAAACAAAACCTCCATTGCACATACCTAAAAATAAATCCCCCGAATGTCCAAATGATTTTTGACCTACAGTTTGTATAATACCCTCTACAAAAATATTCCCAAATCCTGGTTAACTGCATCAAAGAAACCCTAGGAGACCTTATTTTAAAGTATGAAAATGCTTTCTGAAACCAATAAAAATAACCTTAAAGTGGATGGAGAGGGGGGAGAATAGGGTTTTTGAAAAATAATGGTAAATTTAAACTAAGTACAATCACAAATCTCCATCAAACCAAGTTATAGTTCAATGAAGATGCTAAGTACACAATCCCAAGCAATTATAGAGCAATAAGTAAAGCGATTGAGTTAGAGATACTTGGCAAGGAGATTTAAATGGTTCGGCTTGAACTACCCTCAAGCTTACATCCACCTCTTCAAGGAAGTCTCTTACAAAAACACTATAATCCAATAGCAACAATCTTCTCCCGGGTCAAGATTAAAACCCTTATAACACTTGGTAATATCTCCACACCAAGCACAAGCCTTGAATCCACAAAGATCACCCAAGACTTGACAAACCCAAGCCTTGATCATAATCCTTTATAAATATCAATTGTGTAGAAAGAAACTCTCTTGAAAGGAAATGAGTACAAATGAAGCTCTAATACAATAAAGAGATGACAAAACTGATGACTTGAAGAATGCTCAATCTCAATCAAAGAATTTCTCACAAATATGCTCTCTTTAATGATGTAAAATCCTGAAGATGAAGGGAGAAGAGTTTAATCTATGAGTCTTGATGTTTCTCTAATGAATGGAGGCTTAGAATATGGCTTCTATGGTGTATGATGAAGCCCCAAATCATTTTTATAGGGTGGATATCAAATATAGCCATTATGAAAAGATTTGGCAAGATTTTGGGCCAAACCAGCCATTATTTCTCACCCAACGGTCAATAAAGTCGACTACATTGGGAATGTAGTCTACTGCATTCCATTACTTCCCATTTCTCAACTGTCTCGCAAAACTCCCTTTCTTATTTTGGACATAACTTTCTCTAGAAAAATTGGATTGAGGTGTCATTTTTTGTGTTAGAAAGATAATGAAAAATTTTATCAAGATATGAAAAGATTAGCACCAAAAACATTTTTGAGAAAATCTGAGTGATCGAAACTTCACTCATTTTCAAGAAAACACACTTGTGTGAGAGGTAATGAACTCACATGCAATACACAAGGTGTCCTAGGGTCATTTTAGGGCATAGTCATCAATCCAAGCATCAAATCAAGACTAGTTACATAATAGTAAAGACCAATCACAACTAATAGTAAATTAGTCTTTGCATTCTTTGTTACCCTTTGACATTGAACTGGATGAAGCTTCTATAGCATGTCCACTATAACGTTAAGTTTCTTTGACTTTAATCCATATATCCAACTTCTCAAATATGTCTCTACCTACTAAGAATCTACTCAAAGCACACATTAGAACATAATCAATATGTTGTTATTATCAAAACAAGATGGCTAGGTTATCCGAACCTAGGGCTAACAATCTCTCCCTTTAATTTCAACATGAAATTTTTACAAAATGAATAATGGTCATCAACAATCAATATTCCTAATATAAGTGTAAGAGGACCATTCATAGTCATCTAAATCCTACAAGTATCCAAGATTATAAGTAAACAATCAAGGACTTACAATTTTAAACCACAGTTCGCATGAATTCTCAACAAAGCAAGTTATTTTATAAATTTGACAGTTTAAGCATACTTGATGAGATATAAGTTTAGTACGTAGCACAACATTGAGAAGATCGTCAAGTTTTATCCTCTTTGTGAATTACCAAGGATTGAGCTCATAAGTGATCATTCTTGAAGTTTGTTTTCTTTGACAAGCTTTGAGGCTCTCCTCATTTGAAGTAGCATGTCCAATCTTGAATGCTTACTCCCCCTTAAGATTTAGCTTGTCGCTCCTTCTTTTCAAAATTTTCTTGGAACCTTCTCTTTGTTGCTATTTGCATTTACTTTGAACAACCTACAATCACAATTTAGGTCTACATTTTGGTACCCACATTTTCTTGGGTCCATAAGTGTTAGTCGTAGCAACATTAAGAAACTCTGTAATAACCCAAATTTTCTTTATGCCTCCAACATAAACAATTCTACAAGGATAATAACTAGTCGTATGCCCTTTCTTGTTGCACCAACCATAATGTGTAAATGGTGTGCAATAGTTCTTAGGTTGTCTTGTACGAACATTTAATCCAGCTTGTTGTTTAAAAACTTTGGGAGGTAAGGTGGAGGGATCTAATCCAACACCGCCTTTGTTTAGACCAACTTTTTAGTATCCAAGCATGACATTCAAGTTGTTTTTACCATTAACAAATTTTTCAAGGCATTTTTTCAAATCACAAATCTCAAGCTTTAAAATTTCATTTTTTTTTTCAAAAATCAAAATATCACAAGAGATTTGTTTTGTGTTAGAAATGCTCACAATCAATTCAACCAAATCATTATTCACACACTCTACATATAAATGACTAGATATGCATTCATTCTTGACATGAAACTCATTATTTTTACTTTTTAAGTCATCTAGCATTTTTGAAATCGCATGCACTTGTTCTTTCAAAGTACAAATTTTCTTGGCTAATTTCATAGATTCTTCATATAAAAGAGCATAAGCATCATAAATATTATCATTTGAGCAATTGTTATCACTATCACAATATGAATAATTTACCTCATCATCTTTTTGAGCCACGAAGCATATATTTGTATCTCTATCATCGAAATGACCATTTTCATCTCCACTTGAGTCATCATCACTTTAAATGATGGCTTTGATTGATGTCTTTATGGAGTGCTTCTTTCTTGACCCTTTCTTCTTCTTATTCACCCATGAGGTTGTCTCTATACTTGAATCATTCTTGCTCTTGTGTGAGTTTTTAACTTTCTTAATTTTGAGAAACTCATTAAATTTCTTTGTAAGTATGTCCATCTCTTTGTTATTCAAGTCTTCTTCCTCTTCACTTGAAGATTGATCCATCATTGATGAAGCTTTAAGAGCAAGGCACTTATTCTTCTTCTTTGGACCTTTTTGCCTGGATGACTCGAGTTGCATTTTATAGGTCATCACTGAACAAATTAATTCATCCAACAGAAATATATTAAGATTCTTTGATTTTCGAAGTACGGTGATTTTTGCATCTCATTCTCTAGGTAATGACCTAATTACCTTTATCACAAGATCACTATTATAGAAATCATTTCCTAATTGTTTCGAAGTAATAACAATTTTAGTGAAACGAAAATTCATTTTCGTAATGGATTCATTAAAAAAATATTTGAAAGAATTCATGTTCTGTATGCCACAAATTTATCTTTGAATCTCTTAGAAGAGAGGTCCCTTCATCAGTGATTTGAAGTGTATCCCACATACTCTTAGCCAAATCAAACGTAATAACTCGATTGAGTTCATTTGTGATTAGAGCACAAACAATACAGTTCTTAGCTCTAGACTTCATGCAAAGCATAATTTTATCATAGTCATTAAATTTGAATTTCTCATTTGCACAAGCTTATACCCTAATAATTTTGGTGGGAACATAAAGGTCATCTTCAATGATTCCCCACATTTCAAAGTCTAAATACTCTAAAAATACTCTCATCTTAAATTTTCATGTATTATACGAAGACCCATCAAAAGGTGGAGGTTTAGTAATATAACTCTCCATAAGACAAGGAAATTCCATGATCTTTTAACTCTCTAGGTGTTCACCAAAAAATCAAAGCCAAGGCTCTGATACCACTTGAAACCAATAAAACAACCCTAGACTTGAAACCAATATAACAACCCTAGAAGGGGGGATAGGGTTTCTGAAAATAATGGTGAATTTAAACTAAGCACAATCACAAATTTCAATCGAACCAAGTAATACTTCAATGAAGATGCTAACTACACAATCTCAAGCAATTATAGAGCAATAAGTAAAGACATTGACTTAGAGATACTTGACAGGAAAATTTAAATGGTTCGGCTTAAACTACCCTCAAGCCTAGATACACCTCCTCAAGGAAGTCATTTGCAAAAGCATTAGAATCCACCAACAACAATCTTCTTCCGGGTCAAGATCAAAACCCTTACAACACTTGGTGATATCTCCACACCAAGCACAAACCTTGAATCCACAAAACTCATCCAAGACTTGACAAACCCAACCTTGATCACAATCCTTTTACAAAGATCAATTGTGTACAAAGAAACTCCTTTGAAAGGATATGAGTACAAATGAAGCTCTAATACAATAGAGAGATGACAAAACTGATGACTTGAAGAATGCTCACTCTCAATCAAAAAACTGCTCACAAAGATACACTCTTTAATGATGTAAAATCATGAAGAAGAAGAGAGAAAAGTTCATTCTATGAGCCTTGATATTTCTTTAATGAATGGAGGCATAGAATATGATTTTCATGGTGTATGATGAAGTCGCAAATCATTTTTATGGGGTGGATATCAAATATAGCCGTTATGGAAAGATTTCACATGATTTTGGGCAAAACTAGCCGTTATTTCTCACCCAACGGTCAATAAAGTCGACTGCATTGGGAATGTAGTCGATTGCATTCCATTGCTGCCCACTTCTCGACTGTCTCGCAAAACTCCCTTTCTTATTTTGGGCATAACTTTCTCTAGAAAAATTGGATTGAGGTGTTGTTTTTTGTGTTAGAAAGCTAATGAAAAGTTTTATCAAGATATGAAAAGACTAGCACCAAAAACATTCTTGAGAAAATCTGAGTGAACTCCAAAGTTCATTCATTTTCAATAAACACACTTGTGTGAGAGGTTATGAACTCACATGCAATGCACAAGGTGTCCTAGGGTCATTTGAGGGCATATTATCAATCCAAGCATCAAATCATGACTAGTTACATAATAATAAAGACCAACCATAACTAATAGTAACTTAGCCTTTGCATTCTTTGTTATTTATTATATTGGACTTGATGAAGCTTCTATAGCATGTCCCCTATAGCTTTAAGTTTCTTTGACTTTAATCTATATATCTAACTTCTCAAATGTGTCTTCATGAGTGTGTATGCATATACCTACTAAGAATCTACTCAAAGCACACATTAGAACATAATCAATGTGTAGTTATTATCAAAACAAGATATAAGCCTAGGTTATCCAAACCTAGGGCTAACATTTTTGTTTTGGGTTGACAAATAATAGATAATGTGGTTACGAAACAAGAGCTGGTAAAAAAAATTCAAACAACCACCAAGTCCAAATCTATCTTGGGACAGTCAAAATGGATACGAGTGAAGTCTATGACAAAGTAAACTGGAATTTCTTGGAAGTAGTTTAAAAAAAAGTCAAATCCCCAGAGCATATTATCCACCTCATCTTAAGATTTCTAACAATTATAAAATATGAAATTCTCGTCAATAGGACTCGTATAAGAAAAGAAGATTCCAACTGACTTGTGGCCTGAGACAGGGTAACCCTCTATCATCGTATCTTTTCATCCTCTCTACAGAGGTCCTATCTTCAAGCGTTATCACAACACGAAACACTGGCAGTAGTAAAATTTACCGCACATCCTAGGAATTACTTTGTAAGAAGAGTTAAAAAATACCTGGGAAGTACACTAGACATCATTGCGAGGAAAAACGATTTTCTACAGGAGCTATTCAGCACAATCCGAAACTGCTATGCTATCTAATAAGGCTTCTCCTCAATAAAGCTAGGAGAAGCATTCTAATTTAATTTGTCATCTTTTATCATAAAATAAACACTATCATGAGTAACTGATAGAGGTCTGGTAATGAAAATAATAACGGCCTACACCGGATCAATTGGTATGCTCTTTATGCCCCTAAGGAAGATAGGGCATGGAATTTAAAGATATCCGCCTTATGAATCGGGCCCTCTTAGAAAAAGTTTACTGGGATATGTCATGTGAGCCTCAAAGCTTACTCACAAGAGTACATAGGGAAAATATTACGCTAGAGCAATTATCTTTTCGTCACCAATTGGTAAGTTTTCTTAAAGATGGCGTAGCATCTTAACAGGAAGGTAGACACAAAACAGGGACTTCGATGGTAAGTGGGAAATGGATCATCAATATCAGTATGGCGAGATAGTTGGATGCCGAATATCCGTCCTACTAGTACCCCACCTTTTCAAATGCTTTTCCAAAAGCTCAAAACCACCCACTGAGTAACTGGACGGTTAACCTACAAGGTTAACCAGACGGTTAGTCAGTACCTCACTTTCTCCAACACTTTTCTAGCATCCAAAATCACCCTACTGAGTAACCAGATGGTTAGTCACTACGCCATATTTCAGACACTCTTCAAAGAAAAAAAAAATCCCAAAACACCTCACCAAGTAAGCGGCCAGTTCACCTATATGGTATACTGGACCGTTAGTCAGTATTCAACTTCTCTGTATAAACTAGCTGGTTTCGTATGTGTCTTAATTAAATGTTTGCATTTTATTCTCTACACAATTAAGGGTAAGAAACTCTGGTATCAGAATTCATCTGAAAACTTCATAAGAACACCAATGGTCGAGAAATTCCCTCAGATTGATGTTTTCACCCACTTACTTAGTGAACTATAGAAAGAGTTTCAGACCCACCGTAACTCTGGCAGCTCAACAAATGAAGATTGTCTCAGATATATAATTCCTCATGGAAAAAGACAAGAGGATCAAGAGAAAGAACCTAAGGTGGAAAAGAATAAGGAAAAGAAGAAAGTTGAGTTTGATTGGCAATACGAGTTAGATGATGATGAGGGAAAAGCCAACAACCCAGAATATAAAACAAAAGTTGGCTGTACTTCTAAGATGAGAAAGGCAGACAACCCCATTGACCTCATTGATATCACCTTGAACCCTAAAGATAAGCTGTCACCCAAGTTCTTAGATGCCCAACTTGGATAAGTTCGATGGTACAACTGATCCTCAAATTCATGTTAAGATATACATGCGAGGATTGGCCTTTATGGAGTCAACATAACCAGTTGATTCAACTTTTTCATCGTACTCTAATAGGAGCCGCCTCTTGATGGTTCCTCACCCTTGATGATGTCGGAGTACGAACATGGAAAGATGTTGTAAGAGAATTTGTGAACCATTATCAATATAATGCAGATTTGGACATCACTAGAAGAGATTCAGATACCACTAAACAAGAGCCTAGAGAATCTGTGTCAGCATTTATAAAAAGATGGAGGCATAAAGCTGCCCGAATAGTTAATTGCCCCTTAAAGGAGGAACAAGTTAATATAGTAAGGAATAATTTGTTGTCGGTGTATCATGAGTGCATATTTGGGAGTAGCACACCTCTTTCAAAGCCTTAATGGATCCTTGGTACAAATTGAAGACGCTATTAACAAAGGAACCCTATCTCGTGAAACCAAACCTGAAGGTTATCAAGCCGGTATGATGAATTCCACAGCTCATCCAAAACTTGCCAGTACCAACATTATTAACAATGTTTAAGCACGACAAGTAGTGTCATGGGATGCCATTATTGAATCACGATGAAAGTTCACTCCATGAAATGCTCCCTTGTCTAAGGTGTTTGAGCAATTATAGTGAAGGTGCATGATCTCCAATTTACCCCCTACTCCCACACCATTAGTTATACCTAAGGATATGATGTTCAGGCATTTTCTACATATCACCAAGGAAAGGGTCATCACTTACACATGGTATACAAGATCTTATTGAAAAGGTCAAAGTATCCCATCCATCCAAGCCGAATGTGAGAAAAGAACCTTTGCCTACTTATAGGGTTAATATGGTTGATAATGAGCCGCGAGTATTAGATCCTTCTACACTTATAACACCAGTATGTCACTACGTGGATATGCCATTCATTTGTGTTCAAGTCCCTTTGTCAGAATTTTGCAGCGTGATTTCTTGGGAAGAATTGATGGAAGGAGAAGCTTGTACCACCGGAGAAGAAGAATATTACAAAGATATAGGTTTGATTTTCAGAACAACCTTGCTGTGTCGTATTTGGCTTGGTCTGTCAAGTTTACCAGATAACCAACCATCCAGCTGGCTCAGATCCTCTGTTATCTTAAGACTTGTAAGATGAAGAAGTTCTTCAAGAAGTGAAAAAAACTCAGGCCAATATTTCTATTTAGGGATTATTGCCTGCATCCTATTCCCATAGGCAGGCTCTAATTAAACTGCTTAGCAAAGCCCAGGTCCCTATCCCAACCCAACCTGACTTATGCTCAGGGTCATTCATTATAGAAGTGTTCTTAACATTTTTTAAGGTCGATTTGCTGAAGACGGGACCGAGCCATAATGACCCGCTCTATATACTATGTGGGCTCTTGATAAGAAGATTCCTTTAATCCTTATTGGTAATAGTTTTGCCTTTAAGGTTTGTCCTCTGTGTACTGCTCAAGCCCTTAGTATTGACCCTTCAGGGTTCTTTGTATCAAGCCAAGCGTTGAGAGCCTATGACAACACCAGATGTGATATCATTGGTATAATCAAGCTCCCTATGTCTGTTGAAATAACTACTTTTTGAAGTCGATTTCCAAGTGTTAGATATTCCCACCACCATTAATCTCTTGCTTGAAAGGCCATGGATCCGTTTAGTTAGAACAATACCCTTTACTTTGCACCAAAAAAGTTAAGACTGTGCTGGACAAAGCTATTTTCATAATTATGGGAGATTCCCAGCTACCACATCTAGGCAAGTGAAAAATGAGAAAGAAAGCGTTAAATCCTGCAGGACTCGGTAGACCTACTTCTTAGTGGATTTAAGATTGACAGTCTGACACGATGCTTGGAATTTAAGGAAGTCTGCCAACGTGAGAATTTCCTCAACTTTGCACCTCATGGTAACAGTTCAAGGCTAACAATGAAGGGTAGCTTCACTATCTTCTGGGAAAAGGATTAGGCTGCAACTGCCAGAGGCTTCCTAACTTTTCTATTTTGGAAAATAAGAAAAATTAGTTAGTTTGGGATATTGGCCAAAAAAAGAGGAAGGAAAAGAACCTTTTAAAAAGATGGCCCGTCTTAAGAAGGCACCGGAAAAGGGACAATTTGCGAATCCTCTGGCTGTGTCTAAGATCCCCATATGCAACGGGTGATTTTTCACGGAAGGCAAGAAAAGCCCTTATTATCAATGTTGCGAACCGGTCTAAAATGTCGAGACCATAAAGCTGATGAGTGGATCGATGATTTTCAATGACTAGCGAGTGGGTAGAAGATGAATAAATGCTGAGATTGATGGAACTAAGTAAGAGCAATGCTTTCGATTGGATGGTTTTCATGGAGGCAAATGAAATGACTGCATGCTTCGACAATATGCACATCATTGTGCTTATCTCTGAGATAGAAAACCAAACTCTTAACCTTATTAACCTTATCACCTTAATCCAAGGTGGAATACATAATTGAAAATTTGAGTATGAACTGCTACTGTGAGAGAGATCATCGAGGACAATCTTGATTCCAAGTTTAAATTCGAGCTGAATTGCTAGATGCTTTTGATTCGGTTCAAAATCTGAACCTACTTTCTTATTATGTTTTTCTGACTTTTTGATTGATAATATACACCACAAGGAATAAGGCTTTTAGCGACGGGAAAATCCGTCGCTAAAAGCCTTAAATCCGTCGCTAAAAGTCCCTCGTATAAAAGCCCGAAACTAAAAGTTTTGCTACGGAAATTTAAAATTTATCGTCTAATATTGAACTTTTTTCGATCGATTTTTTTATAAATTAGTTACGGAATTTTCGTCGCTAATTCTATTTTACGTATTTTAATTTATTTTCGTATTTGTGAAATTTAAATATTTTGGCGACTGAATATTCTGTCGCTAAATGAGATTTTTAACGACAGAATATTCTGTTGCTAAAAATCTTATAATTAAGTACACTTTTAGCGACGAAATTAATCCGTTGCTAAAAGTCAAATTTTTTTAAAGTATATTTTTTTAATTCCTAAACCTGTAATAAA
Organism: Escallonia herrerae; assembly: GCA_033070095.1. Classification (NCBI taxonomy): domain Eukaryota; kingdom Viridiplantae; phylum Streptophyta; class Magnoliopsida; order Escalloniales; family Escalloniaceae; genus Escallonia; species Escallonia herrerae. The sequence continues at coordinate 35,885 of JAVXUP010002437.1, read as the reverse complement.
AAATTCAATCATCAACAACAATGCACAATCCCTAAGACACAAACAACTATATATAATCAATCATAAAAATATTTATTATAAAAAAAACTCATAATGTACAAGTCGAGAATCAGATACAGCCGGTTAGAGGAGGGGAGAAGAGTACAAGCCGGGTAGGGGGACAAGCTGGGACCGCGCACGAGAAGGGGCTCATCAGGGGTTACCGAGTCCCGGATCTGGATCCTGCTGATCCGGGGCCAGTTCAGCATGTCCAGCAGGGGTGACCTGCTGATCTTGCTCCCTAATCATCCTCAACACCACTATAGCAATGCCCTGGATCTCCTCCTCGGCCAACAGACGCAGAGGAGTCGGTGTCTCTGGATGGGCAACGGGGGTGGGGATGATCCTATCACGGCATGTGTAGTCATGCTAGGCAGGCCGCGCATGCGGCCTTTTGGCAAATTGACGACCTCCGGTATATCCAACCATCGTTTCAACGCCCCCCAGTACTCGCACCCGTACTGATGTATGCTGATGGATGTCCGGACTGCTGCTCAGACCCTCTAAGTTGTTCATACGAGGCCTGCAATAGCAGCGATTTAAAGATATGTTAGTGCATTAATTAACGCAACAAATATTGAATAGAAAGACAAAAAATTAATAACTTAAACAAATTGACTTATATCGATCCGCCGGGCAATATCCGAAACATAGTCGCCTGTCCAGTGCGCCTCGTCCTTGTCCTTCTTCCACATGTGCATCTGATTATACATCAGAGCAATGAGCTCATCCTCCTCCAGATCCGGGTGCTGGACCGCATTCATGTGTTGGATGATGCCGTGTGCCACCGACCCCCCCCCCCATGTGCGTTAGATCTCTGTTCTGTCTGTTCTCGGCCCCGCTCTTACTCTTGGCATCCCAGCCTGGATCCGGAACCCACCGATCTATCATCTCCCCCCATACAGTCAGAGATATCCAATATGGGGAGTATGTCTTCATCTCCATCATGGGGCACCCTCGGGCAGCATCTTCTTCGCCCGATCTCGTGGGTAATTCTTGTCGATGTAAGCAAAGAAGGCCTGCCGCCCTAGTGCCTGCTGATCCGGCGAGTCAAACGTGAACTCCTCCTACAAGGCATTCAATAACACAAATTAATTTAAATACTAAATTATAATTAAACAAATACTATCGCAGAAAAAAAAAAACTTCAACGTACCAGCCACTCCTCCCATAGGGACTCTCTCGCAATGGAATCCCAGTCCTTCCAGTACATGTGTGGCTCGAAGAATCGGCCCTTCACAAGAACTCTGATATTCGGCCTCGCCTGATTCTCTAGGATCATGCCAAAGAAGTACTAAACTGCAAATCAACGCTCCTCAGCACGGGCTTAAACTGCAAGATCAATCAACGCTCCACGGCACGAGCTTAAACTGCAAGATCAACGCTCTTCACCACGAGCTTAAACTGCAACATCAATCAACGCTCCACGACATGAGTCTAAACTGCAAATCAACGCTCCATAGCACGAGCTTAAACTGTAGGATTAATCAACGCTCCTCAGAAAGAGCTTAAACTGCACAATCAACGCTCCTCGGCACGAGCCTAAACTGCATGATCAAAGCTGCACAATTAACACTCCTCATCACGAGATTAAATTGCAATATCAATGCTCTTGGACCGCACAGGGGGGCAACGAGCCTGAGGTCGGTGCCAACTTCATGGATAAAGCCCATGCAACAGAATGAAAAAAATAAAAAAAGAGAAGTCATATTCGGGGCAAGACGACATTGTGAGCTCACACAATGACATGTGACCGAGACGCTCACATGATCAACGAGCTTGTTAATCACCAAAGTTCTGGTCGTCGAGACCCTGTATTTTGTGGGTTAAAATTACTTCATAAAGGCATAAAACCCTAGAGTTCCATTGGCGGCAAGCACTGAACAAGTGCGTTGATGCCAATTTCATTGGTGGGGCTCAATGAATTATTTTCCAAAAAAAAAAAAAGATACTTCAAGCCTTGCAATGGTACTCAAGAAAAGGTACCACCCAAGACTTGAAGTGGGGGCAGTTTGTAGACAACGAAAATTTGTGCTTAGTCATTAACATAAAAGTTTATTGGCTAGTCAAGTAGTCAACATTGCAGAAAATATGGATCAAGATGCTGACATGGAGCCAACCAAAAGAACGGGCTCGAACCAAAGTTAAATTCGAAGAAACAACCCATATAAAATTATGTGGTCTAGCTCATGGTCTTGCTCCAGAAAAATCAAATTTGACTAAAATCATTCCCAAAATTAAATGCAGATAAATATCCATTTAATTGATCAAATCAGATGATTAAGGGGACAAAAATCTCCTTAATTACAAAGTCAAAACTCAAATCACGGGTTTTCAAAATTTAAGCCTACCATCCTGCCTATAGATAGAGGGCTTGAGGTAGAGAAGAACGAGGACACACACAGGGTCTCCGTGATCAAAGCCTAAGCTTAGCCGAAACACTGTTATCTCACAGGTTGTGCTTCACTTGAAGAACAATACGCACTAACGCAGTGTCGTTCTTCAATCGAGCACTTTCTAGTCACGAATATCGATTTCTCTTTCGTCTCAAATCTAAGAGGAATTCGCCTTCAACATCAGTGATTCTACAAGTCAAGGATCGCCATACTTGTTCGAGATAAAGCCTTGAAGCCCTTAATCAAGCATCATTTCTACGATCTTTCGACAACAAAGATTGAAGAAGCCAAATTCACGTTCCAAGATCAAGCTATTTCAGCCCTTGGATCGTGACCAAATCGGAGATTGAATCAGAGGATTTACATTTATTTTGTAAAAGTCACAGAGTGGTGTAACCTATAATTTAAATTTGATAAATTAAATTTTGTGCAATTATTTCTTATCTTGCAGTTTAGACAAGAAATTTGTGTGTACAGTATGCATGTTTGTGTGTGCTCGCGCACACGTGTGTAATATAGATGAAAGAATGTGATCAAAGCTTTCAGGTATAAAGTAAATCAAAACTAAGTGAATATTATGAGCAAGAAGTTACATAGGCTTTGATTGATATAAAAGAACTTAGAGTATTTTTCTATTTAGTCTTTATCTAATCAACTTACAAAATTTCTAACAAAATTTACTATTTTTTAAGGAACCGGTACAAAACATAATATCTCAACTGGTACGTAGTTCTCGACAGGTATTACCTGTACCGGCTGGTACAACTGGTACAAAACGGTATTTTAACCGGTACAAAATGTAAGGGTACCGTACCAGTAGAAGGCAAAAACGGTACGTACCGGCCGGTACCGGTATGATATTGATAACTATGATTTTCATTGTTCTCAGCCACCAACAATTCGAATTCCTCCATAGGGTCCTTCTCAGTACTAATTTCAACACATAATTAGCATATACTATTCTCTTTCTTTCTTCAGTCATTCTATCAGCATATGAAGGTACCCCAATAGCATTCCATGCATAACTTAGAAGTTAGGATGGGGGCAACATACGTGCACATATGCAACACTCCTGATATAACCATTTGCTACCCATAAGGACAAAACAAGGTGGTTCCCTCGAAGCTAAATTCTTACAGGAAAAATTAGCTACCGACCATATACTATTTTCAGAAATGGCTAGAGCAAATGCTTCTACGTGATTTTTCATGAAGTAAATGGAAATGAGTCGCATAGATTTTTCTCATCAACACTACCCCTGATTGTATCCCTACACACGCATCCAAAAGGCGATTTTTCATGTTGTGGACAAGTTTTCTACCCTAGCGACCACATAATGTGAAAGTTAACGGGTGCTGTTTCAACTCAAGTAGCTCCTTTATCTAATATTTTTCACTTTGAACTCAGATCTGCAGGCCTTCTTTGCCCTCTTTGGGCACCTAAAATTGATGGCCGTGAACCATCTAAAAGCTGGGGCTATAGTACCTATTCCCACTGCTATGGTTTGAGTTAGTAGAACCAAAGTAGTTAACCATTTATAATCAGAGTCCCCCTGCAAATTTTGAAGGACCAGGCATCAAGTAAGATCGAAGCATGGCTTCTGCTAGTGTCACAGTGCTTAGGAGACAGAACGCCTCTGAGGCAGTGCACGTAGCCTATCGCCCCATCACGAACTGATTTGAGTTATCTAATAATCAAAAAACTATTCACTTATCTGAATGACAATCTAGGCTAACTGAAATTCCTACAATTTTGCTTCTTAAAGAACTACACATTACACAACTCACATTAATTAACTCCTTATAACACGGAAGGAAATAATGAAAATGAAAAAGACCGTAGCTTTAAAAGAGTCCAAATCAAGAAAAAGAAGAAGCGGGCAATAAACAAAGAAACGCAGAAAATGGTGCAAAGGAGAAATAGCATACCTTGGTGGAGTCAGTTGGATCGAAATTTATTTGGCAAAATATTCTTTGGTAATTACGAGTTCTACCGTGCAATTGTATACAACAGGTTGTGAAGTGACAGAGTTACCGCAGGTGGTGGATGGAGTTGCCGCAGGTGACGGCAGTGGAATAACTCACGGGGAGGGGGGCGTAGGGTGGAGGACGGGGATCTCACTGGAGGTGGGTCGCCGTAGGTCGCCGGAGAGGGTGGTCGCCGGAGATGACAGCCATGAGAGCAGATTGAGAGTCTTGGAGGTCGGTGATGGTAGTAGTAAGGTGTTGGATTATGGCGTCGACGATCACGGCCACATCGGGTGCATCCATCGTAGGGGGAGCCTGGAGTTGGTTGTGACTGGTCTCCTCTTGGTCCTTGAGGTGATGCTCCTCTTGGACGGATGGGTTGAGGCTTTGGCTGGTAGTTCTGCATTGCTGATGCATGGTTGTTTGGGTGTGTCGGGCACAGGACGAACTGCACTGCAATGCTCACCTCCCCAGCGGAGTCGCAAAAATGATGCCAAAGAAAGTGGGTTCGCAGTCAAGGTGGAGGTGCCACATGGAATGCAGTCCGAGTCAGATGCCAAGTGCGCTGATGTAGAACACAATAAGGGTAGAGCAAGGGCAGAGACCAAGGGCTTCCTAGACAGAGCCTGAGGGTGGCAGTGCTGTGAGGGCGATGGCGCAGGGTGAATACACGACGACAATCACAGTCCGATGCTTTGGTCCAGAGTTTGGGTCCTGTATGTTTTCTCTCTAGGATTCTAGAGTGAGAAAGTAAAAATGTCGGAGTTCCGTCCAACTGTCAGAGAATGTCCAAGAATCAGAAAATGTTCAAGAGTCCCAAATGAATTCTCAAGACCTCTATTTATAAAGGTTGAGGTGATGATGTCACAATCGACACATGGCGCTCCCCGAGAGTGACACATCACCGGGGATCCACGAGTGTCGGTGCTCCACGGACTGTCGGATCGCATATTCACCCGGCCTGCCCCGTATAGCGTCGCTCTATCTGTATGGAAAGGCTGGCTCCCACAGCGTCGGTGTGGCCAGAGAACTCCCTTGATCTAGCCACCAATCCAAGCCCTTGCAGAGTCCCACAGGCCTGGCAGTGGTGGGGAAGACCTGAGGCCCAACTGCCAGGTAGACTAGGCGCGATGCCTTCGAAGACCTGCTCAGTCTCTGAGTGACTCGGGGGTCATAGTCCATAGGGGTGCCGACGCAAGCCCCCAGTGCCAGAGCACGTAGGCTAGTCACGAAGATACCCTAGCGGAGATAGTGTCCCGAAGGAGTCGCCTATCCCGCCGGTGAGTCTTGGTGCCGGAGCACTCGGAGATTGTCAAGATAGCATCCCGGAGGAGCCGTCTACCCGACAGGCCAGGTAGCATCCCGGAGGAGCCGTCTACTTGGTGGAAGTGGAGTTGAAGAGCTCCCTGGCTGAGATAGTGTCCCGGAGGAGTCGCCTATTCCGTAAGCCGAGGTAGCATCATGGAGAATCCGTCTACCTGGCAGAATGGGAGTTGAAAAGCTCCCTGGCGAAGATAGTGTCCCGGAGGAGTCGTCTATCCCCGCGGGTGAGTCCTTGTGCCGGAGCACTAGGAGCGAGTCAAAGTAGCATCCCGGAGGAGTTGTCTACCCGACTGGCCGAGGTAGCATCCCGGAGGAGCCGTCTACCTGGTGGAGGGGAGTTAAAAAGCTCCCTGGAGAAGATAGTGTCCCGAAGGAGTCCACTATCCCCGCGGGTGAGTCCTTGTGCCGGAGCACTCGGAGCGCGTCAAGGTAGCATCCCGAAGGAGCCGTCTACCCGACTGACCGAGGTAGCATCCCGGAGGAGCCGTCTACCTGGCAGAAGGGAAGTTGAAGAGCTCACTGGCGGAGATAGTGTCCCAGAGGAGTCGCCTATCCCCACGGTGAGTCCTTGTGCAGGAGCACTCGGAGCGCGTCAAGGTAGCATCCCGGAGGAGCCGTCTACCTGGCGGAAGGGGAGTTGAAGAGCTCCCTAGCGGAGATAGTGTCCCGGAGGAGTCGGCTATTCCCGCAGAATCCGGAGAGTGGGTCGACGCATGTTCCACGACTAAGGCAAGGCGCCCATGGTGTGGTGAAAGGATGGACCTATGCAAGGAGCATGGTAGTGTGACAGAGAGCCAGGGGGCACGACTGTGTCAGTGGTACGGTGCACGGGCTCGGCGGAGTGAGTAAAGTGCCAGGGGCATGTCTGTGTTAGTGGCGCGGCGCATGGGCGCGACGGAGTGCATATGGTGCCAAGGGCACTGTAGTGTGACAGAGAGCCAGGGGCTGCAATGTATCAGTGGCGCGGCGCATGGGCGCGACAGAGTGTGTATGGTGCCTGGGGCACATGTCACGGAGATGGCGCAGTGCATGGGCGCGATAGAGTGCGTATGGTGCCAAGGGCACTGTAGTGTGACAGGGAGCCAGGTTGTGTGACTGTATCAGTGGAAGGGCGCATGGGCGCGGTGGAGTGCCGGACGACGGGGGTCGCGGAGTGGCATCCGGGCGACCGGGGTTGCGGAGTGACATCCGGGCAACGAGGGTCGCGGAGTGACATCCGACCCCTTGAAGAGTAGTGAAGATGCTAAGTATGGAAGCCAAAGGCCAACCCTTTGGGGGAAGGCCAAGGACAACCATTGGGGGAGGCCGAGGCCTACTTCCTTCGGTAGACGCCAAGGTGCGTCGACGGGTGAAGTGCGACGGTCGAAGCGTGATGAGCAGTCGCGCAAGGATGAATTTCTTGGTGACGAAGTCACGTAAAAAAAGTGAGAAGTGCACGTGACTTAAGCGTGCACCTTTGACCGGTTGGAATCGTTGAATATTGCATGTTACTTGTGCGGACGTGTCATGCGAAGTGAGACCCCCAATGGGCCTTTGGATGCTACCAGAATAGGTTGGAAACACATTGTAACTTCTTTTCAGCGTGTCTTCAGTCTTCTGGCCTCGGGCTTCACTTCAGAGCCTACATGGTTTCCCAACAGCTAGGTTTGTGTGCTCTCATATCCCAAGGATAAGAGTTTGTACAACCCTTAATTGTGATAAGGCGCGGAAACAACCTTCAAACTGGGGCATTGAATGCCCAAGGCCCGATGGCATTCCAACAGTCTTGTTTCATCGATTTTGGGGCTTAATGGGTTCCGAGGTGGTGTTGTCATTCCTTAATTTAGGTTATATGGTCTGCGAGACATAGTAACAAATTTCGAGAGTTTTTGCCGATATTCGTGCTTTTATCGCGATAAATTGATGAGAAGTACGAAATGCAATTTTATCGCGACTATTTCAAGCATTCGTGAATAACTCTCGTATATCGGGAGATTCACGAATAACTCACGATATTATCGTATTTGTCGTGACATTTTGAATCTCCTTTTTCTTTAAATTGGTAGGATTTGGCATTTTATGGATGGAATACGAGTCAAATCGAGGTGGGCTGGACAAGATAACAGCCATATGGACCATCAGTTCACCCAATGTCTCCATAAGTTTTGTGCAAGAATAAGTATATAATCAAAAGTCATATAACTTGTTTTTTTCCCATCACTTTCGAGAGTAAATGTTGCTAACTATATTTAGCACCACTAATTGTCTCTATATGGAAGACTGCTGCTCTCTTCCTACAACCCGGCAAGAGCCAAAATCTAGCCATCGTTATGCTTGAGGATCTAATGTGCTGAGTTTATTAAAATAAAATCCTGGTAAAATAATATTACAGTAATTATGCAGAGGATATACTTCAAGCCGACGAAGCAGAATCATTCTATTTCTATCTGTTGTGGGGCTTCTTCTGGTTTGAAATCCTCAGCCTTGATTTCTTCTTCGGTAATCCCAGAAGCTTCCACAGTCCTACTAACCCATTCCTTAAGTGGATCTTCATTCAAATCAAGCCTCAAAAGGCCCGCAAACATTCCTCCCATGAACGCAACAGGCTCCTGAAGCAACGATATTTGTTTATTAACAACAAGTCAGTTTGCAACTTTTGCAAGAAGATCTCTGCTAGGATAAATAGGCTGACTAAGAAATATCCACAGCTTGTTCAACATTACCAATGAAAATACTGCTAATTGACATTGCATGCTAGTACTTAGGAGGGTTCGCCGTCAACTGGTAGCGAAAAATCTTCAATAACCAAGTATTAACCTATCACAGGAGAGCCTCGGGACAACCATTACGGTTGCTCCATTGTGACCTCAAAGTCACAGGTTTGAAACACAGAAACAGTAGCTCCACCATAATTGGGGGATCCCATGCATGGAGCCTTGTTCACTAGAGCCACCCTTTCCAAATTATGCATTAATTTACTATATTGTACAATCTTTTTGGAAGAGAATGAAGAACTTAATTGAAAAGGTAGATGTGCAGCGCATAGCATCTCACATCTCATTTGGAGTTGTTAATGAAAAGAAGGAAAAGGATTTGTATATAAGAGTAAAAACACAACGGCTGTATAAACGTCTAGAAGCATCTAACCGCCTCCATCAAGATCCAGACTTCTACTGACACTCATTATCTGCACCCTAACTCTAGACCCAACAAACAAACCAAGACAGAAAACTCACGAAACCGGAATACAAGAAGATGCTAGAGAAAAACCTAATTATAAGACAAACCCCCAAACAAACGACAAAGACCAACATTTACCAACATCCTCCAATTTTTGCACAACGCTAAACCTCACCAAGCTCAAGAACCAGCTAAAGTGAAATACAAAAGAAAATAAAAATAAGTGAAGGCCACTGCTACTGGCAACTAAAACCAATCCAATGTCCCAAATTACGCAGAGTGAAGTCCAAGAAGCCCTAGGACCCGGGACCCGAACGAGTGTCCCTACGTTTCTGTCTTACTTAAGATCCCTAATACACCTTGCCCTTACTTCTGCAAATAACTCTTCACCAAAGAGTTCTTCCTAAGGAGTTCTTCCTCTTCCAGTCTGGCTTCTGGAAACCGTCACCATCAAGAGCATAGTTTAAAAAGTCATCTGAGACCCACTCAAACTCGTCAGAAAAGGAGATGACATCTTCCACAGGAGTTATATCCTCCAGATTAAGTCAGCAACTGCTTGATCATGGCAACTGTTTCGGAAGGAAAGACAGTTGTTGCTTCGTTGTCACCTCGCAGCAAACCTAGAGTCGACCAATCCTTGATAGGGCTGATTGTCAACTTTCCTCCAAGGATATCCTCTACCAAAATCATTTCACCCCGACTACTGTCGCAGAATTTCTGTTAAACAGAAGAGGCCTAATCTAGGTAGAATTTTTGCCATATCAACTAATCCTCCAAATTCCAGCTTGAGAAAATTTATGCATTTGCTACAAGCAGGCAAAACAAATAAAGCTACGAGTAATCATCTTGCAATCCGAGAATAAAATCGGTAAGGTTCAATTTGTAGAGTAGTTTGGCTTGCCGGCAAGGAATTCAATCCTTACTGGGGACAATTTGAGAAAAATGAGGAAGATCTACGTTAACTAGTACTTCATGTGCAAGAAGGCTGGTGAGTCGGAAGCACATCTCCTGTTGCATTGCAGGCTGCAAGTGTAGAGTAGTTTGGCTTGCCGGCAAGGAATTCAATCCTTACTGGGGACAATTTGAGAAAAATGAGGAAGATCTACGTTAACTAGTACTTCATGTGCAAGAAGGCTGGTGAGTCGGAAGCACATCTCCTGTTGCATTGCAGGCTGCAAGTGGTCTTTGGGAATCTTGTACTCAACCTTTTGGGGATGGGTCATGCCTTGTTCAGTTTCAGATGTTCTTAAGGATTCCTCTTTTAATAAAAAGAGGCCGCCTGCAGAGAAATTGTGGGAGCTGATTCCTCAGCACGTGTTTTGGCGACTTTGGAGGCTAAAAAATGCTAGGTCCTTTGAGGGTGTGGTAGATAATACTGGAGAGGGCGGTATGTCTTTTTGGGAATATACATCTACTTTTAAAAAAAGATGATCGATCAGCGTATCTCACTATGGCTGATGCAGAAGTTGCAAGATACATGGGGATAACATAAGGAAAGTTTCAGTTATACTCGATATACAAACAGCTAAGCTTCCATGGTGATCAGATCATTGTCATCTAGCAACTTCACTGTACGAGCTGTGCACTCTACTCCTTGGAAATTCTCAGATCCACCATCAGTCTGGCAGCATGGGTTCAGTCAATCATCGGTTATAGTTGTTGCTTTAGCATTAACTAGAACTTAGAAGTTTTGCAAAAGCAACCAAGACACTGGTGATGCACTTGTGCTCATCATTAGACTAATGGCGTCATTCAAAATTGGAAGGAGCTCCACATAGAGGTCTGTAAAAAACAGAGCAGTCTATTAACCTTCACATAGCCTATGAACTATCACTAACCTAACATAGCCCTGCTATAGCACAAGGAGTTTTTATTCCAGCTCTCTTGTATTCGGCCGCTTACAATTTCAAGTAAAAGCCATACCCATGTCCTTTGTCAATTGTTAGCAATCCATTCACCCATATCACCTCCCTTCTCATTAAACAGGGATATCTACTCCCTTTTGTATTTAATGCTTAAGGGTTATTTCGCTTCTCATAAACCCCTTTCTGATACTAGGAGAAGCCCACACGTGTCCAGCAAGGATGGTAATACCAAGTCAATGCCCACTTGTACTTGTTATTCTACTTCCTAGTCTTTTATTTTGCCTTTGGAGCAGTGTTATTAAAAGCGTGCCTAGGCGCAGTCAGGCGCGCACTGTGCACCTCGCCTAGGCCTAGGCGAAGCGCCTTCGATAAGGTGCACACCTAGTGAGCCTAGGCGCCAAGGCGCCAGGCGCGCAGCGGTGGTGGAGGCGCCAATCAAGGCGCACAATATGCTGGCCGTTGGATAAGCTACATGGCGTTAGATGGACTGTTCATTTTTCCCCAGATTTTGTTGTTTATTGGCTCAACCCAACCTAAGTCTGACTCTAAAATCCCCAAACCAGATCTCACGACTCACAGCCTCCACTTTCAATCCCTCACCAGTCGCCGTAGTCGTCGCCCCTCCGGTTGTCGCAGGCAACCGCTGCTCTGGTCCCCGATGCCGTCACTGCTGCTCCCCTGTACCGCTGCTGCTGGGCTACTCCAATTGAAGACTCCGCTGGTCTCTCTCTCTCACGACCACTGCTGCTTCTCTCCGTCTGATTTGATTTGTGAGAGAGAGTCATGTCTGGGCTTTGGAACATTAGTTGTTGCCTTGTGATATTTACTTTGGTTGACTAATGGCTCTTTGTAGTTTGCATCAACAAAGTCCTTTTGTTTATCCACACAAACAGAGTTTTATAACATATTCATGTCCATATTCAGACCGTCTCATTTGTTAATAAAAGTAAATTACTACTGTATTTGATTCACAGTCAAATAAAAATACAGATAAATATAATTCCGTGTAAAAATCAATACTTTCTTTCCTAAAAGTAGATGTTATTCCAGTACGTTTCTTTTTCTTCCTCTTTTTTACTAGAAAAGTATGTTTATGTAAGCCAGCTCCAGAGTTTATTTGATTACTTTTTTTATAAAGATCAGAAGTTACAGAGGATTTGCGTGGTATGGTTCCTCAAATATTTGAATCCTTCGTTGGGCATTCGTTGGAATTTGAAACCTTTTCTAGTCTTTGAAAGTTTGTTAATTATCATGTTCTGAAATTTTTTTAAGTAATTATATTGTTTTCATGCACTAATATTTATTTAATTTTATTTATTTTAATATTGCGCCTCCCTTCGAAAAGGCGCGCTCTTGCGCCTAGGCTCCAGGGACCTTTTGCGCCTTAGGTGTGCCTGCGCCTTTAATAACTATGCTTTGGAGGCACCCTTAGAACAAAGGATTTGAGTGCTACAGAAGGCACAGTAAGTGGTAGGTAGCTTGCTCTTAGTTTATAAAATCGTTTCAAGTAAATACCAGTTCAAGAAATAAGCAAAGTAGAAGTTTGCTGACTTTGGATGATAACACCCACTCAAAGGTATTCGCAGTAACCAACAATTAATGCATTGACTAGGTTTCTCCTTCAATTCGCTGGAGTTGTATTAGTATCAAAGTTGATAAGCTTGATATTTAATATAGGGCCAGTATCTCAGGGCAGATGGTAGCTTAAAAGAGGTTGCCGCTAATCATCCGTATAACTTCTCTATACATGTGGCGAATTATAGCCATGGTGTAGTTCATGCTCTTCAGACTGAAGAGGTAGAAGAAAGATTACGGTCTCTGGGATGTAAAAACCTGGAATAGACTTACGATTGGAGGTAATAACTGCCAGAAGTTCTTCAATAGAGCATTCAAGTAGTGACGAAGACATATAATCTACCAATTTTTTTGTGGTGTTAACTTAATCGAAGATGGACTGAATAGCTTATATTGCAAGAAATCCTAGGAGGTTGATACAATACCCTCGACCAATACTAACCTATTATGTTGTCCTCACTCTAACCATCTAGAATATCGTACTATATCCTCTAACAATAACCATATGAACAATGACAGATCCAAAAGTGAACTTAGCTCGAGCCTAGACGCTCTCTTGATAAGAAATAGAACTTCAGTTGATCAAAAGAAAAAAACAATTCAAAGCAGAGTCTAAGATAGACAATATGTACAGCCAAAGCTTTTAAAGTGGGTAGGTGCCAAAAGATATATTTCGATATCAAAAGGGTATATTTCACATTGATATAACAAGTCCAAAGTGTATACCCAACATAAATACATGGCATTTTCTTTTTTATATGCACTAAGTAGAAAAAGAATCAAACTAACTACACACATGAATCATTTTGTTCTTCAACATATTTAACCTTAACCTACAAGGTCACTACATTTAATACTTACTACAGAAGTATTCAAATCCAAATCTCAAGCTTCATCAGCCGATTTGTGAACGTAAATTAGAGCATATCAAACAATAGATCATGCATTAATAGGATTAAGGAAACAAAAAAATAAAGGCATACAATGTAAGGATCATTGAAGTAAACAACCAAATTCAGTACACATAAATTAATTCTCTTCTTTAAAATTAGAATGACTATATGCCAAGTGTCCTATATTAACTCCTTCGAAACCTAAACTATCAGCAGGAGATCGTAAGATTAACTTAATGGGATCTTCTAGTCTGAACATTACCCGTAATCAAAATTCCAAGAACCTAAGATAATTTGACAATGATGAAATCAAGTAGATTGGAGATGCAACTTAGAATAGAAAAGATAAGAATCATCTAGTCAGGAAAAAGTTGTTGTGTTCTTGTATCTCTGAAACTAGAGGGCTTGGTATAATAAAAGGCTGGAGACCTTTACTAATATATTCTGCTTATTTTAGTAAGGAAAAGACGGGAAAAAGAAATAGGAGGTGACAGAATACATAACTTTCCACTGGTGAAAAAGAAAGAACAAAAAATTCCAAGCTCTAACAATGAAGTTGGGCCACCATCTTATTCAAGTAAAGAAGCCCACATGATGAAAAGGAAGCATAAGCAATAAGGGCCTAGGTAGCACGGACAGAGATACGGTGTCGGACACCGACACCAAAGGAGACACTGGACACCGCAATTTTCAAAAAATCAGATTTCGGACACCGTAGGACACCTCTATTTTTTAATATATTTTTATTATATATATATATATCAAATACATTTCACAATCTAAAATAATAACTAAGTCAAAAAAAATATTTCTGAAATGTACTAGATAAAATAACTAAGTAAAAAGAAAAAAAAAAGAAAGAGAAGGACTTTTTTCACTTAATCAGTACTAATGCAAGAAACAACTCTTGACAGAGGGAGAAAAAATAAAAAGAAAGAAAGAAAGAAATGACTATTGACAGAGGAGAAAAAAAGAAGAAAGGAAGGACTCTTTTTTTTTGGTTGGTGAAAGGAAGGACTCTTCACAGAGAAAAAACGACGGGGAATAGAAGAAAAAGGAGACGAGATGAGGAAGAAGGATGTGTGGGTCAGTGACGGCGGCGGAGGACCTCCGGCGACGATCAAGTGAGCTCTGGTGATGGCGACTGGATTTGTCGGCCTCGGCTTCTCCGGCTACAGCTCCGAGTCGGTAATGGCTCAAAAGGGCACATGTGAGGTGAGTGAGAAGGAATCGGCCGTGAGGTAAGAGAAGCAAATGGTCCGACACTGCTCCATGCTGTGTCCGACACTCCTCGGTGAAGTGTCCGACGCGGTGTTGGAAAATTAAAAAAAAAAATTCCGACAGTGTCGGGCGGTGTCCGGAGGGTGTCGGGGTGTTCGTCCGTTTAGGACACCATACCTCCACCTAGGAGAGGTGTCCGTGCTTCCTAGATAAGGGCCCAACTTCAATTTTACCGGGCCAGTAACTTAAAATATTGTAACAAATATCCAGGCCTAAGTACATTAGTCTAAATCTTGCAAAAAGTTGACTGGGCCAAGGCCCAGCTTGGCCCGTAGCTGGCTCCGCCCGCATATGAATTAATGTAGGCACATGATATAGAAGCCATCATTTTGACCATCAACAGAGGCACTATAAAAGCGGATGGGGGAAAAGCATGCGAAACCCAAATTCTAGGAGTCAACCTCATACGTGTTTGTAAGTGTCATCACATGTCAGGAGAGTTGTGTTCCTAGATTCTTCTGAGGACCTAGTAAATCCTCGTACATTTACATGCAAGCAGATGTTCAAACGAACATTAGTTGGGAAGGGAGGGAGGGAGAGTGTGTTTGAGAGAGAGAGGAGGGAGGTCGGGGGGATATATTATGGCCAAGAAGATGATAAAGCTAAAATTTTTTAAAACTCCATGAAGTGGAGGGAAGGAGGGATATATGCTGACCGAGAAGATGATGATGCTTATAGTTGTTAATACTCCATGAAATAGGTTCAACTACACAGAAAGAATTTAGAGAATAGGAGAAAAAAACTCTCCTTTTACAAGAGATTGCATTTCCTGTACCTTTGTATCTGATATAATTACAGATAAGGCAACAATTATCAGTAACACAAACAACTAACTCTCGAATTATGCTCCATCTTCCATGGTATTGCATCATCAACTAAGAGCGGCATGCTAAGACAATATCTTTAGAAGAAATAGAATCTGGGTTGTTAAAACAGTTTGACTTGGAATTTGCTCAAGTAACTTCCTAAATTTGGAAAATGCTGCTAATTGTTTAAGAGTGCTCAAAAGAAAGGAAAGGAAGAAAATAGCGTGAATACTTCTATTATCTCGGTGAAACATGAAATAACCTTCTATTGATACCTGGGATTAGCAGAGAACTAAGTACAAGAAAATAAACTGTGGTTCCAAAGAGTTGTGGAATTAGTTGCAAGGAACTAGTTACTGATATTTCTTAAATACAAGACGAAGAGCTTTCACAACTTTCTTGGTTGTGAACTTTATATCTGTTAGGTTTTGGGTTAGGGTTTAGGATAGTCATTAATGTCTTGGCTCAATGGTAATTTAGCTCCATTCTGACCTGGAGGTCACGGGTTCGGAACACAGAAAAATCTCTTTGAAATAGTGGGGTAAGGCTGTGTACATCAACCCCCCGCAATGGCGGGAGCCTTAAACCATGGGCCTTTGATCGTTGTAGCCATGGCACTATCTGGACAAAGGGTCCCAACAGCTAATAGTTGTTAACAAATGTATTCTAAGCAAAGTATTCAATCACCACAACAATAGAAGTGCCACTGATCTATTACCTTGAGATCAGAAATGATCATTAATAATGATAAGACTGGCAATTTTGGCCATGGTTAGTGGCTACTTGGTAAAAACAGATTTTGAACTCTATAAGAAACTAAAGTTTTCATTCTCCCAAACTTTTTTCAATGAGCAGCATAGTTCTTCTCTTGTGCGTTCATGAAACTCAGATCACTGGCAATGACAACCAATTTTAACCAGTAGTTCCTCATCTTTCAGCCCAATTACTTCAACATGAAAGATGTAGCACCATCGAATTATTTCTTGTGCATGGAGGTCCATCACACATTATACGCACTTTTTTTAAACCAAATTGCAATTCATTACTTGATTGTATAGTTTACATGATGCCAAATTACTAGCTATACTTCGGTCTAAGATATCTTCCTCTCAAGGTGAACTACACTCTAATGTCTCCTATTACAGCAGCCTATTCGAGGCCTAAAACATTTTCAAATCAGACGACTCAATGTTTCTAGGTTGTCAATAAGTAGCTCACTGCCTGCATTGCCCTACTTGCTCTATTTTACCAGTTATCAGATGAATCCTTTGACATTTTTAAGGCATCCTCCGACCTTTGAGTATCCAACTTCCTCCGGCTACAGCAGACCTAAAAATAGTCCGCGTCATGTGCCTTATGCGAAATATGCTGATTTTCACAAGTAACTCTACCTCTAGTTGTTGCGTCTTCTTGAGGGAATCTTATGTCATGCTTTATCGCAATTAAAGAACAATTATTTCCTCAATTGCTGAGGCTGCATAATAGGCCTAGCTACTACCACTGCTAAACTATGTCTGCCTCAAGCTCTTCTAATTAAACTAGACAAGTATCACAAGCAGCACCCTAAACACTAATTTCATGTATTTATTGTTATAACACAGGTTGACCGTCCGGCTCTATACAACCACACAGCTTACTTTATGCACGAGTGTGTTCTCTGTAGATCTCTACAAGTGATAAACTTGCATATCGTTCGGAAATACTACTCCAACCAAGCATTTTCAATAGCCACATTAAAAACTTGCCATGTCATTAACCAAGTCAATTTAAAGAAGGATATCAGGGCTGTTTTGGCCTTTAAACCTAATTGAGTAAACCCTATGTAAGCACTTTCAAGAGAGAATGCGTTCAACGCATTGTGCTTGTTTGGCCTGAGGCCATATGCCTCTTCTGCCTCACTTTTTCTAAATCCCCGTTCTTTCTCTCTCTTCCTAGTGGATTCTAAATTATACATCTTTTTCCACATTTGCTGCATTTTCTCTGTCCAAACTATATCATTATTACAAAACATAAACTTTAGAACAATGCATTTGTGCAAGAACTATGTTTAGATCTATGCTAAATAAATAAAAAAAAACCGCAGTAGCAGGAGAAAAATAAACATGGTAGATAAATAAATGAACCATTTCAGTTCTTTATCCATAAATAGGAAGAATCATAGGAGGGAGCCCGCATTGCAGCAAGAGGTGATGGGACTCACAGGAGGGCATATACATCACAAAGGGGACAGAAGTTAACTTCTAACAGTAGAACTGCAAGCATGGTGTTGTCAACAAAGCAAAGATTGACTAGCTATATCTACTTGCTGGACCAAGCAATTTGGATCTAATGATGGATTGACTGGACTAAGATGATACCACGACCTCATATCAGAACGAGTATGAATTGGCTTACGAGAATCGGCTTACTACGGGCTTACGAGGGGGATTGGGCATAAACCTTGGAGTTTGTACATCAACACTGTAAATCTAACTAAACCCTTGGTTGATTCTAAGGTTCGCCATTCCTTGTGGATTCAGGAAAAACCAAACCAAATTATAGAAATTACCTAGGTTAGTCAATTCTCTCTCACATTTTATGATATGTTTGAACCAGGGATTTAACCAATTCACCCACGAATGTCACCAAAAGCCAAAAATCAACCCCATCATACTTCACAACTAACATTTCCTCTTTCCCTTATTCAATTCATCCATTTGAGTCTTTTCCACTGATGTTTAAAGATTTAGAAGTTAAGAGAAGTCCTCATAATAGTGATGGTTAAGACACTTGCAAAAAAGAAAGCAATTTAAGGCACCCATAATCTATTTTGGATTTCAACTAAGAAGTAATACCCCCATCCCATCTCAAGTGGTTGGCTTTCTATAGTTTTCTGAAAATGCGTGAATGAAGGCCCCTCCCTGTATATTGCAGCCGGTAGCTCGGTTGTATTCAGAAAGATGTAAATCATTGCTAAAGAATCGCCCCTCTTTGTGGTCCATCTGATTGGAATAGAGCAATCGTACTTGTGAAGGCTCGACTTCCTCCATTCTAGAAATGAAGCTTAGCCTTTTGAGAACTCTGTGTTCCTGATCTATGGGTTTGAGAGTGATATCTTTGGATTATTTGTATCTTTTTAAGATGATTTTGGTAAGTACTAAGCTTGAAGGATTCTTTTTTCTCAGCTGTTTTTCTAAGCTTTCCGCGTGCTTGGGTTCTGGACCCTTTACGGCTTTCTAATACACTTTTACTCATCACCAAAAAAGAAAAAATAAATGAATGAAGGCAAATACCCAAACCGTTAACTATGCAATAGACATTGTTCTTTCCTTAACTAACCTCAGAAAATAAGACAATTGGTAACCTGTAAACATAATCAGATGGAGGCAATTATGAAAGTTAGCTTCAACTTCAGAGCATGAATTGGCAATGTACTACTTTAACATTGTTTTCTTTCGGTCTGTTTGGATTTCAAATTCAGAATTGGATTTGGAATTCAATTCACTTTTTTTGGTATGAAATGGAAGGGAATTAAAATCAAAGAATTCCTATTTCGAATCACAAAGGTCCTATTTTCTGTTTGGAATCAAAGGAAATGAAAAGGTAATTTTAAACAATTATATCATTGACTTACAATGAAAAACGAACTACGGTAAGTAGTTTCAAGTGTGCTAGTGCCACCACGTGGCGGTGGTGGTGGTGGTGGAGGCGGCGGCAACACAAGGGGTAGCGGCATCAACGATGGAAGTGGTGGCAAACTGGCAATAGTGGTGGCGATGGTGGTGGTGGCAGTAGTAGTAGCGCCGAAGGTGGTAATAGTGGTAGCGGCTATGGTAGTGGTGGTGGTAGTGTTGCCTGTGGGGGGTGGCAGTAGCGGCGACGGTGGCAGTAGTGGAAATAATGGTGATAGTGGCAATAGTGGTGACGGTGGTGGTGGCCGTGGTGATATCGATGGTAGCATTGGTCGCGGCAGTGGTAGCAGTGGTGTTGGTAGTGGTGGCAGTAATGGTGGGAGTGGTGCTGGTGGTGGCGGCATTAGTGGTGACAGCAGTAGTGATAGCGGCAATACTGGTGGCAGTTGGTGCCTGTGGTGGCATTAAAAGTGGTGTTGCAGTAGCGGCAATAAAGATGGTGGTGGTGCGTCCATTGTTGAAGAGATCGAGAAAAGGGTAACATAGATAAATACTTACTTTTTATTCAAGTAAATCCAAATCTCATGAAATCCGACCATTTTTCATTGAATTTCGCACTATAGAAACAAATCCAGTCAAATCCCATGAAATCGAATTACAATTCCTTTTTTTAATGTTCCAAACGACAAAATTTGAGTATTTTAAATGAAATTCCATAAATCCATGGTTCCAAACACACACTTAAAAGATTGTGCTTCGCCAAACCTGTAATCGATAATCTCCTTGCAAACATGATTAGATGGAGGACACATGCGGAAATTACCTTCAACTACACAAAACGAGCTGGCATTGTGCTTCATTTGTTTTCTTAACTATCGTGCTTCACGAAACTCGATATCTTTGGGGGTAGTTGTAACCAGGCTTAATCAATTAGTAATAGCCACCGCAAGAACCAATAATGAACACGCCCCCATTCAATTTCCCACGAAAACAGAGGCTAAACCCCATCAGATATAGTTGGGATACTTATTTTGTTAGGCCAGGGGGTGTGAAGAGACAAAGAAATGGAAAAAAACAGTAATACTCAAATGGGTTTTCCACGGTGCCGAAAGTATAAGTGATGCAGTTATCATTCATTTTGCACTAATTTTTCTTAGGGGTAAACTCTATGTGCTAGTTTTCAAACAACGCATCAAACGCGCGCGCGCGCACACAATTACGCAGGAGGTGGGTTTACCTTAAAAGCTTCTTTAAGAATAGGTTCATCGGATGGCTTGAAGAAAAATGCTTTGATCGAACTGCGACCAGGCTTTACAGATGACGATGATGAAGATGCTTGTTTACCCTGTAAAATTCCGTTTAAGAATCAGATGAAGAAAGAAGCAACTACAATTATAAACAAGACGTTTAAGAAGATTTAAGAGGCTCACCAGCGCGCACGGCGTCGGAGAACTCAGAACCAGGGACATCATCTTCTTTCTTTTGCCTTGTCCTTAATATTTTGTCCCTTATAAAGGGTGGACAACATAGTTACAGGTGTTTATTGTTCCAAAGCGAGCATTGTGCTACAATTAAAAAATAATAAAAATATGTTAAACCAAGGATTTTAAATTTCTATTTAGCCAGCAGTACAGTACTACTTTTGGAGTTGCTCTGCTCAAAGGCAGTAAAGTCATGTCCTCGATGTTACATGGAAGACACCTTAATTTTTGCGACATATCATTTTGTCTTCATTTTAATTGTACCTAAATTGTATTTGTGCATTTCATAACTTTTATTGATCAGTCTAGCATTGCACGTAGGCCACCGAACCACTTCCTGATGATTTATAAGTGCTTTTTCTATTCAGTGGACGCTCGAGCGTAAGATTTTAATAGTGGATGTTCATCTTCATAAGTTTTCTTTCCTATTGTGCAAGGAATTTTGAATCATTTGTGCCCTTAGACACGCTGCGTTTGTTGTCCTCCTTACTTTCCCTATTTATTTAATTATGTGGTTTCTAGGAGGGTACATTTGAACTCAAACTGTGGAATGTGATATAAGTCAAATATAATTAGAGGATATCATTCTGGAAGCATGATCTTCACCATTCAATTCTGCCCAAATGAAATGCCCCGTGGTGCTATAAATGAGCCTCCTCCCTCCTCCCGGGGTTGCTCGCAAATCCAGGAGAGGTAAGAGGGCAGAACCTCTCCGTCTGTAACGATTGAAGCACAAAAAACACCTTATACCCTAGCTTCACACACTTAGCATAAACCTCAACTTTAAGTGGCCTTTCTTACATGTACCAAATAGAGTATTTTTCAGGGATACAACTATATGTAAGTACTTAAATCCATCAAAGGTTGTCTTCAAGGTCAAAATGATATTTGACAATTTAGATATAATCTGTGCATGATAAAACATCGTGCAAAGGTATGTCTTCTATCTATCTTACATTCAATCTAGGTTATATTCATTGTATGATTGAAATATGCATGCCAGTTGATAATTACATTATCTTGATGCTTGTTGAATCATAATATGCGTACTAGACAATTCTCATGTGATTCTTCTAAGTGCTTAT
The DNA here is from genome assembly GCA_033070095.1 of Escallonia herrerae. Taxonomy (NCBI): domain Eukaryota; kingdom Viridiplantae; phylum Streptophyta; class Magnoliopsida; order Escalloniales; family Escalloniaceae; genus Escallonia; species Escallonia herrerae. The sequence goes on along the minus strand of JAVXUP010002437.1, from coordinate 14,404 downwards.
GCATGTTAGTGTAATATTTTTACGTTCCTTGCATTAGTGCAATGCGAGGAGGGATCCTGGAGGGGGGAGGGGGGGTTGGGGGTTCAACACGCATGCATATGTAGTAACTAATTCTTAACAAGAAAATATGATCATTTATTTACTTAAGGTTTCATGTCACTAAATAAATGAAGTGCATATGCTTTAAAATTTCCTCTCTGTGTGTGTCGTGATCCCTTGTTTTCGCTGGTAACTTAAATTTAACTTTAAAAAAAATTCACAGTCTGTACATTATCTAACGGACAGTAATTTTGACAAAAATGCGTCAAAGGTATTTAATGAGTCGGAGGAATTCGCAGGCATACTGGGAGGGGACAGTATTGTAAATTTCACCATTCGCTACATTATGTGCGAACGACGAACTTTACTTTAAAAAAAAAAGTAACAGATCTGGTCTATCTATCTGCAATGGATGAAACATCAAGATGGTGCTAACAACTTACCTTCAGTTGCCCCATATATATATATATATATATATATATATATATATATATATATATATATATATATATATATATATATATATATATATATATATATATATATATATATATATATATGGGGGCCGATCCACACCCACCGGTGGAGAAATAACAAATTTCTCCACCGAACCGCTGGTAAGACCAGCGGTTGGCCACGTGGGCCAAAAAAGGACGAAAAGGGACAAAAAAGGACGAAAATACTATGATAAATTCATGAAAATATCACGAGAAAATGAAAAACTCGTGAGAAAATGGTGGCAATAATGCCCAACCGCAACTCCTACATGCGGTTGGCATTATTGCCTTCCGTGACCCCACCCCCCACCCGTCACCCCCCTTGCCCCCCACCCCCTTGCCCCCCACCCCGTGGCCCCCACCCTATGTCCTTTTCCCCCACCCGTGAACCCCCCTTCCCCCACCCGTGAACCCCCTCTTCCCCCACGTGTCATTACCACCCTACCCCCCCACCCCCACGTGTCATTCCCCCCTCCCCCTCCCTGCTGTTCACTCACGGTTCTTCTCTTCCTCTCTCACTTTTCTCTCTATAAAATCCCTCCTCCCCGAATCATTTCTTCCACCCTCCTCATTCTCCCTATCTCACCTACATACAAACAAAAAAAATTTACGCTAGAAGATCGGTGGATAACCGCTAGAAGACCGGTGGATTTTTCTTGAAATATATCAAGTTAAAACAAGTAAGTATTTTTCAATTTGTTCTTACCAATTGATTGTTTAAATTGTGTTACGCTTAAGTTGTTCTTACAATAGTCTAAAATTCGTGTTTAGGGCGTCAAAGGGCGTCAAAATTACGTTTTGACAAATCGGGGTATTACATTCGAAAAATTCCAAAATAGCGATTTTTTAGGGCGTCAGAAATAGAATTTTTCACGAATTTATAAAAAATAGCTAGAGCTAGATTTTGCCAAAGTACGAAACAGAGACCCTAGTTATTTTCAAAAGATCTATATCAGGTAAAAATTTCAGATTTTTCCAAAGACCGGAAAGGGGTTAACTGATACACGCAACCTTGTAACTTTGCAGTGTAATTTAAAATATCAAGCCAGCGCGATTTCGCGCAAAACTTTTATGAGAACCCTAGGGTGTTGGGAAGTTCCATTCCCCAGGAATTCGGGCCATTCCGAAGCCGTTAGCTAATTTTTTGGCCGAACGGGCTTTTAAGCGCTCGATCCGGACACCGGTTCGGGATTTTTAGGCGAAAAATCCGTAAAATACTTTTTAGATCAAGAATGAACTCAGGAAGCTTAAAATAGCATTTTAAAGCACTTTTGATATTTTCTGAAGCCAGGGGGTATTTTGGTAATTTGCCACCCCGAGAGGGGTATTTTGGTAATTTTCCCGAAAAAATTTTCCAACGGACTTTTAAGTCCAGAAATGTAAGTAAAACGCCTGAAATGTTATTTTGCAGCTGATTGCGGGGCGTAATTGTCGCTAAAGGTGAAAACTTAATTAGACAGTTTTTTTACGAATTTATAAAAAATAGCTAGAGCTAGATTTTGCCAAAATACAAAACAGAGACCCTAGTTATTTTCAAAAGATCTGTATCAGGTTAAAATTTCAGAGTTTTTCAAAGACTAGAAAGGGGTTAACTGATACGCGCAACCTTGTAACTTTACAGTGTAATTTAAAATATCAAGACAGCACAATTTCGTGCGAAACTTTTATGAGAACCCTAGGGTGTTGGGAAGTTCCATTCCCCAGGAATTCGGACCATTCCGAAGTCGTTAGCTAATTTTTTGGCCGAACGGGCTTTTAAGCGCTCGATCCGGACACCGGTTCGGGATTTTTAGGCGAAAAATCCGTAAAATACTTTTTAAATCAAGAATGAACTCAGGAAGCTTAAAATAGCGTTTTAAAGCAATTTTGATATTTTCTGAAACCAGGGGGCATTTTGGTAATTTGCCCCCCCGCGAGGGGTGTTTTTGTAATTTTCCCGAAAAAAAGTTTTTCAGTCCAGAAATGTAAGTAAAACACCTGAAAGGTTGTTTTGAAGCTGGTTTGATGGGCGTTAGGGTGACAATGAACCCCCGGGGGCTATTTTGCTAATTTTACGTTACACAAATCTGTGCTTAAAATAACTTTTAGTTCAGGAAAGGGTGTGAGACACCTGAAAAGTTATTTTAAAGAGTGAATTCAGGAAGCTTGTTGTCAGGGGGCATTTTGGTAATTCGCATCCCCGATAGGGGTATTTTCGTAAATTTGCAGCGTTAAGTTTTTCAAAGGATTTCTTAGTCCAGAAATGTAAGCAAAGCACCTGAAAGGTTGTTTTGAAGCTGATTTGGGGCGTTAGGGTGATAATGAACCCCCGGAGGCATTTCGGTAATTTGTCGCTCATCGGGGGCTATTTTGCTAATTTTACATTATACCAAATTTCTCGAAAGACGGTGGTTTAAATAAATTTTATTCTTCTTTTATTTAAATCTATGACTTGTTGAGAATGATATAATTTTTATTTTTTAGATTCCAGTATAAATATGGATGCAACTGGAGGAAATAATTTTTGTGAAGGTTCTGATCCACCTTACGTTGGTCAAGTTTTTCAAGCACTGGACGAAGTTGAAGCATACTATAGAGCATATTCGAAAACGATAGGTTTCGGTATTAGAACTAAGACGACTAGAAAACGGGCGAATACAGATCAAATTGGTGCAAGACTATTTGAGTGTCATAGAGGAGCACCGCATGTAACTCCGGTCGTTCGGATCAGTGACGAAGGGACAACAAGACAAAGAAAACGGGACACATTTCCGGGTACCGGCTGCAAGGCCCATGTGTATGCAGTACACCGAAAAAATGAAAACCATTGGGTTGTCACAGGAGTGGAGTTGAGCCATAATCATCAGTTGATGACCCCCAGTAAGATTGGTCAAATTCATCAACACCGAGAAATAAGCGCGGCACACAGACAACTAATTTTTACAATGGCCGAGGCTAAAATTCCACCTTCTAAGATGATGGGGGTTTTCTCAAGCCAGGCTGGGGGGATTGACAAGTTGAGTTTCAACGAAGTAGACCTTCGAAATGAACTTCGTGCTCAGAGGAGAGAGTCTTTCGGTAAGAGTGATTCTCAAACTACACTTGATCTCTTCAGGTCCCTTCAGAGTGAGAATTCTGGATTTTTTTACAGTCTCCAACTGGATGATGAGAACCGCATTAGTACTATATTTTGGGCGGACCCCCGTTCTAGAGCTGCTTACCAAAATTTTGGGGATGTTGTGACGTTTGACACCACATACCGCACCAATAAGTACTCTATGCCTTTTGCTCCGTTCACCGGGGTGAACCACCACTATCAGTCAATCTCGTTTGGCTTTGCCCTGCTTAGGGATGAGACGGAGGAGTCATTTACGTGGTTATTTGAAACGTGGCTTCAAGCAATGTATCATATTCCTCCAAAGACCATCATCACCGACCAAGATCTGGCAATGAAAAATGCAATCGCTAAGGTCCTTCCAGATACTCACCATGGCCTGTGCACATGGCACATAAGCAACAAATATCCCGAACGGCTTCACCATGTATATGCAAACCATCCGTCATTCAAGACTGACTTTAATACATGTGTGAAGAAATCGTTGACGGTAGACGTGTTCGAGGAGAGGTGGGCCACGTTAATGGATACTTACTATTTGCACAATCACGAATGGTTACAATCGTTGTATGAGATCAAGACACAGTGGGTCGGTGCCTACACCAAGAATTTTTTTGCAGCCGGAATGACTACGACCTCGAGAAGCGAAGCTATGAATTCATTCTTTGATGGGTACGTAGGCCAGTCTTCAAGTATAGCGGAGTTCGTACTAGAGATGCAGAAAGCCGTTGACAGGCAATTGTACCGTGAGAGAGAAGCCGACGCGGCTACAGTTTGCAAAGAAAGAGCTATACTACTTTATTCACCTTTAGAGGCTCATGCGGCTCAAGTCTATACCAAGGAAATGTTTCGACAGTTTCAAGAGGAACTACTAAAGTCGAATCAATATGGCATGACAAAGTTGCACGAGTATTCCACCAGAGACATCAAGGTTTATGCTTTGACAAATGTGACGAACTTCGCCAATCCGTGCTCTTCGTCGGCTCCGAGGACCAGACGACATTTTACCGTAGCAATTTGTAAGGACACTGGGTTGGTTAATTGCAACTGTCAACTGTTTGAGCATAAAGGTATACTTTGTCGACACGCGTTGAGGGTTTTGAGCGCCAAGAATGCTAGTGAAATCCCTCCACCGTATATCTTGGAACGGTGGACGAAGGAAGCCAACAGAGTCCACGGTCACATTCCTTACGTGCCCAATGTTTCAGTTGATTTCGAGCAATCTGAGTCGCTGCGATATAATCACCTTTGTAACATCATGCACGGTTTATCAATGGATGCAGCATCGACATTTGATGGGTACAGGTATCAAGTTGAAGCAGCCGCACGGGATAAGGCTATGCATGCACAGTTTAGGATGGCATTACCAGAAACTGTGGACACTCCGACTACTCGACCAACTCCAGGCGGTAGATTCAATCGAGCCAAACAGCCAGTCATTGACGGCACTGACCTACAACGTGAGGAGGACGACATTTTTGATCCAATTATTTCTCAAACAAAAGGGCGAAAACGAGCAATACGCATGAAGAATCCGATTGAAGAAGCAACGGGTCAAAAAAAATTACGAAAGTGTGCGTTGTGTAATAAGATGACTGATCATGACAAGAGAAACCATTATAAAGTGTTAGGTATCGAACCTGGCAGTATGGTCGAGGAGGACGATGATGAGGAAGAGTGTTAGGGTTAATGTTTCAGTTGTATAAATTGAACTTTTATAATGTTTAAATTTGTGATTTGGTTTGTGCAATCTTTAATTTGTGATTTGATTTGTGGATTATTGATATTTTTGGTAACTCCGTTTTCGGGCACACTTTAGGCCCCAATTGATAGCTTCCGAAAAAAGTTGTAATTTTTTTTGTCACTTTTTTTCCGCTCATTGCACTTCAGGCACGCTAGTTAGCCCATTTGTAAGACTTTCGGCGAAAAACGAGACACATTAATTTTTGAGTTTTCCTAGGAAGGGCCTATTCGGGCACACTTTAGGCCCCAATTGATAGCTTCCGAAAAAAGTTATAATTTTTTTTGTCACTTTTTTTCCGCTCATTGCACTTCAGGCACGCTAGTTAGCCCATTTGTAAGACTTTCGACGAAAAACGAGACACATTAATTTTTGAGTTTTCCTAGGAAGGGCCTATTCGGGCACACTTTAGGCCCCATTTGATAGCTTCCGAAAAAAGTTGTAATTTTTTTTGTCACTTTTTTTCCGCTCATTGCACTTCAGGCACGCTAGTTAGCCCATTTGTAAGACTTTCGGCGAAAAACGAGACACATTAATTTTTGAGTTTTCCTAAGAAGGGCCTATTCGGGCACACTTTAGGCCCCATTTGATAGCTTCCGAAAAAAGTTGTAATTTTTTTGTCACTTTTTTCCGCTCATTGCACTTCAGGCACGCTAGTTAGCCCATTTGTAAGACTTTCGGCGAAAAACGAGACACATTAATTTTTGAGTTTTCCTAGGAAGGGCCTATTCGGGCACACTTTAGGCCCCATTTGATAGCTTCCGAAAAAGTTGTAATTTTTTTTGTCACTTTTTTTCCGCTCATTGCACTTCAGGCACGCTAGTTAGCCCATTTGTAAGACTTTCGGCGAAAAACGAGACACATTAATTTTTGAGTTTTCCTAGGAAGGGCCTATTCGGGCACACTATAGGCCGCATTTGATAGCTTCCGAAAAAAGTTAAAATTTTTTTTGTCACTTTTTTTTTCGCTCATTGCACCTCATGCACGCTAGTTAGCCCATTTCTATGAATTTCGGCGAAAAGCGAGACGCGTAATTTTTTCGAATGCCGTCATATGAAAGGTATATTCGCGCACATTTTAGCGCCAAATTCATAGCATGCGAAAAATTATGTACATTTCTTTTTGGTACAATTTTTTGTAACATCACAGCAGCTAGCCACGCACGTCAGGATAATGGTAATGAATGCGTCTAGCTTCATTCTTTTTCAGCTCCCAGGCTATCCTATACCTAAACGTCAAGGCATCCTTCCTAGTCCACGAGGAGTGTTTGAGCACTTCCGAGCGAGCAACGTAGTCCATGTACTTGAGGACGTAAATCCCGCAATCGTGACCGTTATATTGCTTTGGTCGGTCCTTTATCATCACGACCGTCCAAGGGTCACCCTGTGGCCGTCCGCATGCTAGCGAGAGGACAGTAGTCTGCATCCAACAATAAAAACGAGAATCAAGCCTATGAGACAAGAACAATATACTATGGGCCAAGGTCAAAAAATAAATACTAACCACTAAAGTGATGTACTCGTTGTACATCTGTGCCAGCAGCTGTCCAGGCTCGTCCTCCCTTAGGCTATCGTATATGTGAACCGTTCTGAACGCTGGATGGAGAACTAATAGGAACCAGTGGTTTGCATGATGACAGGGTATCATGATAAGGTTCGCATCAGCAGCGGGACATTGATAGTCTGCGTTCATCATGCCTAACACGTTTCGACCTGGTTTCCACTTACTCCTACCGCCCCCTCGCCTCCATTCTGTGAATTCTCTCACCGTTAATTCGACAAAATGAGTGGGATACATGTTAAGCTTCAAATATTCAGAACGGTTAAAACGTTGCTCTCTAATCCGGAGCAGTTCTATGTAAGCGTTCATGACAAAATTTGAAAGATCTGTCTCCGGCGCCAACGTTCTGATATCCTCATGACCTAGGAATGTCGCAAGGGGAAAGTCTGCTGAATTGACAGGCTCATGCCCAAAGTAGTGCCGGTCGATCCAAGCCATCTTGTCCGACCTCAATGGCTTCGTCGCTTGTCCTTTGTCCGACCGAAAGCTTGGGCGCGAGGCCTGGATTCCTACTTGGGGAACCTGACTCTGGCACTGAGAGTCGTGTGCGTCAGGAGGCAAGCGACTATACGGCTCCCACACCTGACTCTGGGGCTGATAGTCGTACGCGTCAGGAGGAGGGCGACCAGACGGCTCCCACACCTGACTCTGGGGCTGATAGTTGTACGCGTCAGGAAGAGGGCGACCAGACGACTCCCACACCTGACTCTGGGGCTGATAGTCGTACGCTTCAGGACGAGGGCGACTAGACGGCTCCCCTTCGTGACCCCGGTACGCAAGACTAAAGTTTTGAACTTCAGTCTTGTACTTCTCAATGGACCTCTTGAGATTGTCAGGAGCCTGCGCGACAAACCAGTCAAACGACTCCAGCTGCTTGAACACCTCAATGCCCTGGTCAACCTAAAAAACATGGGTAGAAAAATATGGCTAATCATATTTGACAAATGGTCGATAAGGTGCGCAAATAAATTATCAAACAACACTAGCATGACTTACAATGGCCAATGCCCAGAACTGGTCATAGACCTCACGTGGCGCGTACGATGTCTTCTTCACCTGGGAAGGGCGATTCACCCTCGTGCGCGTCACCCTGAGAAACCACTGTAAGTATTCCTCAGTACTAATGCCGTCGTGCTTCAGCGATACAAGGCTATCATACGTTTCCTGCCAGGTATTCCACTGGTGCACCTCGTCACCCAACAAAATCAAGGCATCAGCCACCTCGAAGTTCGGCCCTCGACCACCCCTGTATGGCCGCATGTCTACAGCGGGTTTTGGTATCCCTTGTGGATACCAAAACCGCTGGTGGTACCAGCGGTTGGTCCCCGCCCCTGCCACGTGGCGTCCCCTCCCCCTGCCACGTGGCCCAACCGCTGGTACCACCCGCGGTTGGTGCCCTCCCTCTGCCACGTGGCAGGGGGAGGGGATGCCACGTGGCAGGGCCATCGCTAATACCGCCGGTTGGCCATGCTGGTGGGCCACGTGGCAGGGGGAGGGGGACGCCACGTGGCAGGGGCCATGGGGTTGGGCCACGTGGCAGGGGTGGGGGACGGCACGTGGCAGGCATATTAATGCCAACCGCTGGTTGTGCATGCGGTTGGTGTCCTTTTTCTCTCTCTCGCCATTTTCTCACCATTTCTCGTGCCATTTCTCGTGCCTTTTTTGCCATTAATGCAGTGACCGTACACCTTTTTCGCCTTTTTGGCCCACGTGGCCAACCGCTGGTAAGACCAGCGGTTCGGTGGAGAAATTTGTTATTTCTCCACCGGTGGGTGTGGATCGGTCCCCTATATATATATATATATATATATATATATATATATATAGAGGGAGCTGATCCGTTGATAGCGCTAGCAAAATGGGGTATTTTGCTAGTGCGATCTGGCCATCCATCCTGAAAGATGAACGGCCCAGATCGCGCCTTTTTGAGAAACTGTCAGTCGTCCGCGAGACTGTCTCGCGGACGGGTTTTTTTACCTTTTTGCCCTCCTCCTATGTCCGCGAGACTGTCTCGTGGACGACATTCAGTTCCTGACATGTGTCAGGAAAAAAGCGCCCGCTACACAGTGTAGCGGACGACCTCTAGGCTAACACATGTCAGGACCTGTCCCGTCGGTCGCTTCGTCCTTTACATATAACTCTCTCCTATTATATATATTATTAATCAGATCGGGCAATCAGCTTTTTCAGTCTGCTATATTCTCTCTCTCTCTCTCTCTCTCTCTCTCTCGAACATCTAACCCAAGCCGCTACCCCATCTACTACGGCGACCCACATCTCCGGCGACACCACCGTCCTCCCCTCAACGCCAACCTCGATGGCTTCTGGATCGGAGACCACCTACGATTTTATTGGCAACTTGCACCTGGCAGGCAAACACTTTTTTAAAGTCATGATGCCGAGATTTGAGAATGAACTTGTAGGCCATCCCTCTTTCTCTGTATTTTCGTGTGTTAAAAGTTTGATCTTTTGTTTTTCTTAACCAAAACTAACCTATTTTTTGTATTGTGTTTGGTAGAACATACCGGAAGCCTTTACCAATCAATTTACAACAATTCATGAGAGTGCAAGATTATATAGCCGCAAGGGGGCATGGCAGGTTGAAATCAGGCTGAAGCCCGGCCGACCCCAAAAAAAGTAATTCGCAGAGGGTTGGAAAGTCTTCGTGCGCCAGCATGGCCTCGAACTCGGGGACTTTGTAGTGTTTGAACACCTTGGGTGGTGGGATTTTCAAGTTGTAATCTTTGATCGGAGCGCTTGTGAAAAAATTTCGATGCCCAAATATGAACCCTAATTTATTATTAATAAAAAAATTTATGTTCTTGTTCATTATGTTTTCAAATTTTTTCTCGCTTAATTGTGCGGTTTTTTTGCCCTCGATATATTGAGATCGTTGATTGTGAATCGTACATTATTTATTGTTTATCGATATTGAGATTGTTGATTCCGTCGCTAAAACAAGTCTTCGAGCGCCAATTTATTAAAACAGCATTAACCTACTATGTCGCTAAAACAAGTCTTCGGGCACCAATTTATTTCAATTTATTAAAATTGCATTACGCTACATTATATAGCTCTACTATATAGCGGACACCAAAGTCTAGCTCTACAATATTGCGGACATAAGGCCTCCGCTTAGGCCGGGGTTCGGGAAGGTCGGAACTAAATGTCTGGTCCGTGCCAACCATTTTCTGGTCCAACACTTAGTTTTTATTTTTTGGTACTCTTTTCTGTGTCCGCTATACTATGTAGTGGACGACCTATCCGACCCTTAGTTTTTTTCTACATCCGCTGTACTATGTAGCGGACAGCCTTGCAGAACACTTACTTTTTTTATATCCGCGATACTATATAGCGGAGCAGAAGGTGGAGCGATGGGACAGGACCTGACAGGTATCAGTGCGCGCCAGTCCGCTACACTGTACAGCGGCCATCTGTAGTGGTGTCCCATCATGACGTTAATGCTGTCCGCTATATTGTATAGCGGACAACAAATATATATTCAAAAAAAACCCTAACTTCGACACTCTTCTCCATTCTTCCTACTCACAAATATTCCCAGCGGCGTTGGCAAGCAGATCTGCGCAATTTCTTCATAAGAGCAGCTTTAATACCCTAATAGATCACGTAAGTTCACAAAATCAATCCTTTACATGTTTGCAATCTATAGTTGTGATGAATATTGCATTTTATGCGTGGTTTTGATTATGCATTGAGCATGTGCTAGCGATGATGAGGATTTATATATGTATGTATTTGTTCATGTGCTAGCGTTTGTAAAATCCGATTCCATATATGTCTATATATCTATTATGGAGCTGCTCATATATGTTATCATTGTATGTATTATGCATGTGCTAGCGTCGTATTTTGCGAGCGATTATCAAAATCCAAAACGTAAAATCCAAACTGAGAAGGTTTTTCCATAGTTTCAGTTGCAAATAATGGAATTTAACCCTGGACCAGAAGATCCATCCGTGCTATACGACCAAGCCAACCATATCAGTACGCTCATATGGGATGGTGGAGTAAGATACATTATTTATCAACTTTCTTATTCTTACGAACGTTGTTTTACCGTTCGTTTTGCTTAAATTGTATTTATTAATTCGTAGGAAAGAGAACTTCTCACCACCGTAGAAGTATCTCGCGAGTTCACAAGATGGGAATTGAACAAGTCCCAGAAAAAGATACTGCGTGGAATTGGGTTTGGGATTTTCACGCATGGGCAGATCTTTCAACAGCTTGACTAGGCCTTGATAGGTGCCCTTGTTGAGAGGTGGAGAAGTGAAACGAATACATTTCACTTCCCCCTTGGAGAGATGACAATTACCCTAGAAGATGTAGGGTTCATCTTAGGGTTGCCGGTGACGGGGCGGCCGGTAATTGCTCCTCCGTCAGACGCAACGAATAAGAGAACGGCGTGGGACTTCTTCACTTCGATACCCCAGGATCAATTTAGCACTGGTGGTATAAAGTTGAAGTGGTTGGTAGATACCTACGGGGTTTTGCCGGAAAACTATACGGGCCGTGAGCTTGTGGTGTACACAAAAGCCTTCCTCTTGTGGGTGATGGGGGCAATTTTATTCCCAACGACGTCAAAGAACACGGTCAGCGTGAAATATTTACCGTTGTTGGGTAACCTGCTGGAGGTTGGGGATTATGCCTGGGGTGCAGCGGTTCTTTCGTATCTGTACCGAGCATTGCACAAGGCAACGAGGCCCGACTCCAAAGCCATATGTGCATGTCTCTCGCTATTGCAGGTATATCATATAAATCCTGTCTTCGTTATTATGTTTTATTTCTGTTGAATCGACGATATAAATATAATTTTTTGATGTTCTCAGGTGTGGTCTTATGAACACCTTGCTCCCGGTGCACCAACGCGTAGGGATGGAACCGATAAAGTCTGGCCTCGGTTGTGTGCTTGGGAGTACAGCCGGAGGGCTAGCCACTACAAGAGGAGAGTCGATCCCCATCACAACATTACGTACTATCGAGGGGAGTTCGACCGTCTATCTCCGGGCCAAATGCGTTGGGCACCGTACATACGTTTGGCGCGACGGGTGGGAGAGTCGTTCGTCTTCACTCTCTCTGGGTTGCAGCGCACACCCCTGATCCATTTCGAGGTCGCAGAGTGGCAGCTGCCAGACCGAGCAATGCGCCATTTTGAGTTGGAGCAGGGTTTGCCAGTCGATGCCCCGGATATGAGGGTTAACAGGAACCCACCGGATGTTGAACTGTTTGGCACCGCCAATGCGTACGAATTGTGCGCGGTCGAAATAGAGCTTTGGAGTTCTTGGCAGGACACACTGGCGGCCATCGTCTTGGAGCTTGACCCCGTTATCAGCATCGATCAGTACGATGAGTGGTACTACCGCATCACGCGGAGGAGAGTAGCCCCAGTAAACTTTGAACGTAGGGAGAGGTATGCACCTAGGGGTCAGATCGATGAGCGTATGGCATACAATCTCGTAAGTTGCCCAACAAGTCTGACTTGTCTTGAATTTGATGAATATAAATGTATGATTGAAGTTACTTATTTTTTATCTCTTTGGATGTAGGTTAATGCCTCGCTTGCATTCTTCCAGAAGTTGAGTGAGCGGAAGGATCTGGTGAGCGCAATGGGCGAGGATCTTTGCCAACAGGCTGCTACATTGGCTTTAGGCTGCAGGAATTTTTTGTGCCAAGCATCGGGACAGTCTTCGGGAGTCAGCCCGGGAATGGGTTATACGGGTGTCAGCCAGGGATACGGTGATCCCTCCGGACAGGCTTCAGGGGTGAATCAGGGAGTTGGTGGTCCCTCTTTAGCGGGGATGGGACAGGCTCAAGCGTCGTGGGGCGATTACAGCGGCCCCTCCTTCAATTTGTTCCCGGAACCCCAACCCCTCTCTCAAGTCACACAAGACTGGCCTTTCAGAAACTACGGTTTCTCTGAGCCACTGCCCATTGTCCCGTGGGTGGGACCAGTTGGCGCCCCCGGAGGGCAATATCAGCCGGCTGAAGAAATGGCCGGAGAGCAATATCAGCCGGCCGAACCAGGAATTGGAGGCCAATATCCCTTGCTCTCGCCCCCCGGCGGAGGGCAAGATACCGGTTGACCCCCCTGAAGGAGGGCAATATCCCCCGGTCGACCCCCGAGGGCAATATCCGAAAGGGCATCCAGCCAGGCCCCTAAAGCCACATAAATGTGAGCTAATCCGAGCCCGTTATTTTAGCGGGCCCCCCAAGACGGAGCGTCGTATGACGTGGATCACCCAGAGGGCTTGGATTACAATGCCTCGTGGACAGAGATCGCCTCGCTGGTGCCGGGAGTTTGGTTAGACAGCAGTGTCATCTCGCACTACGTGCAAATTCTGAGGCAAAGGTGTCGGGAGCATCCAAACATCGGTCCGCGGGTGTTTATCTTGGATGTTTTTTTTCATCAGATCCTAGTACAAGAGTGGCACGACTGGGCCAGTGCAAGGAAGGGGAAGGGGAGAACCCTGGGCCAGTGGAAACCGTCCGCTAACCTACAAGCATATCTTGCTAGGGATAGTCCAGTGAGTGCAAGTGTTGCCGACGTGTTTCTAATCCCCTTTTTAGGGAATGCCCACTGGTACTTGGTTTGCTATGAACCATTAGAGAGCACGGTATCAGTCGTCGACAGTCTCTACGATGATACAGACGTGATGCCTGTGATTGACATGTACCGAGGCATAGGCCAGTTGGATGCCATGGTAAGATCATGTTTCCTTCTTATTGTAACTTGCATATTATAAAACTGATAAATCTTATTATGTTTGCTGCTATGTTTAATGTTTAATGCTTATTATGTTTCTCGCAGAATCTATTTGTTGCCTTGGTCAATGGTAGGCGTCGGGAAAAGGTATCGCGTAGGCCGGACCTCATTTTTCGATTGAAGAGGAGTAGGCCCAAGCAACATAATTCCTCGGACTGCGGCATCTTCCTCTGCATGTACATAGATTACATTTGTCGGTCTGAGAGCCTCAAGAAGACTGTCTGGAGCCGAGAATGCATACAAGGCTTTAGGTATAGGATTGCTTGGGAAATTATGAATGGCCGGCCTAGAGCTATTAGGTTTATTGTAAATCCGTGTAAGGAACATCATTCCTGTGGGAGATGAGGGCCCCCAATTGACATTGTAACGTTATATTCAACACTTTTTTAAAAAACATATATTGAATGCGATTGATTTTATTGACCGATATGGTTGTGTTGAATTCAGTTGAGTTTTTTTATTTGTGGTCAGAGATAGCATTTTGACTGATCTGTGATTTTAACGGTGGGAAACCAAGTGTTGGATATCTGTCTATCTGCAGGGCCAGTGTTCAAAAATTAACCAAGTGTTTGATAATTAGTCTTTCTACACGGCCGTCCGCTACATAGTATAGTTGTAATACCCCGGATTTTTGGCTACTTATGTAGGTAATAATTTAAAAATTATACTGATTTGAATTAAGTAATGGACCA